>JAPYZC010000207.1:0-46768 GCA_030522665.1 Ichneumoninae sp. A BG-2022a
TCAATATCGAAGATATCAATATCGAAGATATCAATATCGAAGATACCAATATCGAAGATACCAATATCGAAGATATCAATATCGAAGATATCAATATCGGAGATATCTTCGATCTTCTATAAGATCTTTGTACTATTCCTGTTTTAGGTTAAGTAGAAATCTACACCTCACTGTAATATTTTGGATGGCTATGGTATTTAGGGGATTTATCCCAGTACCAATAAAAATGCTGTCTACCTGTCCCGTTAAGACATTGAGCAAGATATTCAACAAGATAGAAAAACTAGGCATTAATCAACAGCAGTGTACGTAGATATACATCGTATTCAATGTTTTTCGCTTGTTACAAACAAAAGTGATGTACGTTTCTTTTTTTTTTTTATTTCCTTTCGTGTACGTCGCGCATCGTATATAGTGCCTGCTTCTACGTTGACGATTAAATATAGAAACGTAAAACCGACAAGCAAACTTTGCTGATTGAGGCGCGACGAGATCGATGGACTTTGTGAATGCCGAACGAGAAATGGATTCGTCGAATGATTGTATCGTCCAGATCGCAATACTTTTTTTTTGTAATCTTTACCCGACGATTCGTCGAACGAAGCCGCGAAATTCATTTCTCGAGAAACGCGTGTATGCATGCGAGATTTAAGGTACACACGGAAAAATGAAAATAAATATACGTTTACTTTTATGCTCGATAATAAAAGGAAAATAAACCCGAGTATACACAATACGAAGGTCACTGCCGCTTACTAAACGATTCGGTTGCCCGAAGTGCCTAGCTGTGATTTTTTAACTCTCAATCTTGTTGACATCGTCCGTTCATGTTCAGCAAAAAAAAAAAAATCTGACGACGTTTGCAGGAAGTTTGCCAAAATGAAGAAAAAAAAGTCTAAAGGATCTTTCTTGCGAGAAAGCGATTTGCTATTTGTGGTCATTCTTGCGAAGTCACTAAAAAAAAAAATCTGTAATGCCAAATTGCGCATGCATTTCATTTTCGGTACATTGGTTCCTCGCGGAACGGTGAAACGATTTGAATGATTCGTGGTGATGTATATTTATTATGTGCATGTATATTATTATAGCTTTAAAGAAGAAAAAAAATTGTTGCAGATAGGATTTATTGTGAGAGTGTAAATTGAATGGCAACGCCCAACCTGGCGTTGTAAATTAAATCAGAGACGCAGGATATATATTAGTATATTATATTATTGATATAATCGAGACTTTCTGTACTTGGCATCGGTGCGTTGCCGCCTCTTTTTTTTATAGTACGGCACGCAACTCGAGAAGTGTATTTTGTGAAGCTTTGCCGTCGTGTTTAACGAGGCGCAGCGAACGTCTAGTGTCCCGCTTGCGCAAGCGCACATTCTTCGATTATTCTCGTCGAAGAGAATCTAAATCGTTTATAATCAGATCCACGATAAAGGATCGTCGTCGCTACGATTTTAACCAATTATTATCTTCATATTCCAATAAGATGAATTTTGCGAGACAGCTTTTTCAAGCTGTAAACGGATTTGTTGGAGAGAAGTGGGTTTGTCAAACGAAGCGAAGACCAGACCTGTTGAGTTGCACAAAACTATATGTATAGGTCGTTAAGGAGGATCGGACAAAAAAAACTGGTTAAATTGAGCATTACTATTTAAGGATGCATCACACATATACATTTCTTACGAAAAGTTCAATGCGATCAAAGTTTCAGTACTTCGCCATATGTCAAGAATCTGAAAAAATCAGCTGTTTAACGAAATTTTTTTTTTTTTTATCAGAAATTTTTTTATTTTTTTATTTTAAATGAACTCGTTAAGTTTTTCTTAGAATTCATACGAATTATTTGAGAGTTTTCTTACGTTTCAATTTTTTTTATGTTGAGAATTTGACAAATCTGTGCAGAGGCACGAATTTTGAAAATATTTGAAAAGAGAAAAACAGGTGTACTGGTGTATTTGTTGAACAATTTTGTATCAATTCGTTAATAACCTTTTGACATAATTATTCTACAAAATTAATGTTCCTGGCCCCTTTAATAGTTGATTTTTCTCAGATTTTGAAATCACTGAATCTCACTTTTGGGTGGGAATGTACGTGTGAAGCATCCTCAATAAAAGTCTTTATAAAAAGTTTAAAAAATAATTTGATATCGATGTTATCGCAGGATAACAGAAGTAAATATTAGAAGCGTCGAAACAGTGGAAAAATCCGAACGATTTAAAATCGATAAAAATGTTTAGCAGAAAATTATGAACTACTGAATTATGCAAAGCATGATGGTAAATTTAGGAGTAACGTGCCTTTCGACAAGCCGGAAACCCTGTTTCGAAAGTTTCATTTTATCTTTAAAAAAAAAAACCTTTGTCAGGAATTAAAAAAAATTTATTGTAGTTGCTGATTTTACCAGCCCGCACCGATCTATCCTCTTTAACGCTCGAGCTTCGGGGACTTCCGAAGCTGAACAAAACGTGCCGTCTTTAGATCGTAACTTGTGTATTAAGATATTGACCTACCAATGACACACCTTGGAATCCATTCCAGACTGACTTTGGAGCGATTATTTTATTCCCTTATACGTTGTACTCTCTTGAAAATATCCCATCGGCCATACTCATTTGTACAAACGGAGATGTTTCCGTGGACGAGATTTCCGGACTCACATTGCCAAGCGAACTTAAGACGTCACTTGAATTTGAGCTCCTCTCGTAGGGCGCTGTCTCCGTACGGCGATTTGCTGAACCGCACATTATTATTATTTTCTTTGCGGCGATAACTGTTGTAAATGTAACGGGTACGCATAAATCATAAGCACCTACCTGTGTACGCAAGCGACGACGAATCGACAGTGTCGTTCGTCGTCGAAACTTCGTTGCCGTGCGAGTCCTTTATAAACAATTTTTATTCGAAGATCTCTTTTTAGTTTGACGAGGTATTTGGCGAGAGCATGATCTTTCAGAAGAGTCATATTAAAGGTAATTAAGAAATTGTGAAATATAAAGATGAACAAAAAAAAACAAAAACAAAAATATATATATTACGTTGTAGTTATAATATGGGGAAAAGAAAAATTATGAAGTCTGATGATTAAAGTGATCATGTACATCTTGATGGGTAGTATTTTTCATTTAATCCAACTGAACAATATTTTTATGTCCCACATGCGCGACGCAGAATAATTTCTTATTATGCAGATAATTCACATACCTATACAATTAAATAATCGAGTACTCAATTATGCGGTACTACAGTATAGGTTTTTTTTTCGTTTTCTTTTCTTTTTCGATAAGTGGTGGCAAATGCCATTTGTGCACTATACGACGCAATGTAGTCGAGTCTTGGTTTATTTATTCTTTAAATTTCAATTTCAGTTTTTAAAATTTATTTTATTAATTTTTTTTTGTTTTTTTTATTATTTTCTTAATTTTTCGTCCGATACCCGTACGACGTACAGTGATTTGTAGATTTCTCTAAATGTTCTTTCGTTTTTTTTTCGACTAATTTAGCATGTAAACGTGTATTTACTATTTAAGAGACCGACAGAATGGTACGTTCACTGTTGCGTGAAAAATCTCCTATTATCCCTCTATTCGCTCTCTCTCCTTCGTCATGCTTTTTCCCCCATTCTTCATTTGTTCTTTTTTTTTAATTTTCCCTCGATAAGTGGAATTCGATTATATAGCAGTATCGTTAATGTCTACACGCAATTAATACAACGTGCACATCACGTTCGACGTGAGAAAATTCTGAACGCAATAATGAACTTTGTTTTAAATTAATATTTTTTTTGTTTTGTTTTTGTTTTTCTCTTAATTTTGGAAGCATTTTCGTTAGCTTCCCGTACGATAGATCGATGTTCTTTGTAATAATGCGCGGTACAGTCAGTTGCTTTTTTTTGAAGATTCACTCTAAGCTACGTTACATTACCGATAACGCGTATCATTCTTAAAAGTAAGAAGACATTTTTGCCATCCCGCATCACACCATATTTATGGCTCACCTATGTGTGTTCTTTCGCTCTGCTATGCCGTGCGGTAGTGATTATAATAAACCTCTTTGGATTTTTTTTTTTTCGAATAATTTGAGAACAGTTATTCCTCGAACGAGATCGATTTTTTCCCAAACGAATGTCGATTGAAATTTTTTGTTTTTTTTTTCCAAATATAAACGTCGAATATCTGTTATCAACATTTTCGAAAAATGAAAGAAGTGTACCATGGATAAAGTGTCTCATGACATCGTCGTTGTGTGTTCGCGACAGCACTCTGTCAGGGCTTACATGCATGTTTCCTTTTTAATATTTTTTTTCGCTTTTTTTTTATTAATTCGCTTACATCTGTGAGTGTGTGTATGTGTGTGTGTGTGTTCCCTTAGAAATGATTGCAGTCACAGTCAAATTCAACCCCCCTTCTCTGTTCGTTCCCTTCTCCTCATCTATAGATAATATATACATTAGTGGTTGTATATATCATTTAACGTGCTAATTAATATTTCATCGCTCTTTCGACCCTATTCATAATTCGGACATGAAATATGGCCAAGTTTCTTGTTGCCCTCATCTTTTTTTTTCTATTTGATATTTCATTTTGCTTCGTTTTTATTTTCATTATTTTTTTTTTGTTTCCAAGGCTGCTCGTCCGATAAACCTCAGAGGACCAAACATAACGTAAATCTTACATCCCTTTTCCCCCCCTCCCCCCGCAAGGTACAAAAGTTATAGAAGTTCGTTAGTAAACGAGACAAATAAATACTTAATATTTTAATAAATAGCTTCTTCAATTATTTTACCGTTTCTCCTATGTCAGCTAAATATGATTGAACAAAAAAAATTCTAAATCATACGATACATCGCGTTTTCGGCTCATTTAAAATCCTTCAATTGCGATTTGGTGATCGGCTAGTCGCTCCTATTGATTAATTCATTTTTTCCCCGTTAATTAAATCGAATGAAAAAAAAATAAAATAAAATAAAATAAAAAATGTAAAAATTTACTATCTTCTTCGTGAAGTCCCGAATGTCCATCGACTGAATAAAAATATTCGAAAAAGGATCGCGATCTCCCGAACGCACCGGTGTTAGTGCGCACGCTACATGTACGATGTTTCCTTCAAATGGCTCCTTTCTCACTAAAATGATTTGATTTTTTTTTTTTTTTTTCACCAAACGAAGCCCGAGAAAGTCTCGCGTGGATTCCGTGAAAAATGCATTAAACGGATGAGAGTCAGTCGTTCGTTGTGCGCGACTAAATTACTAAATGCAACGAGCGAATTCGCGTTCGAGTCAGACGCGAGTAGGAAAAATTTCCAACGTTTCCGAATAATGATCAATGTTCTCTTGGCAGGGCGTCCAGTAGTTAAACGGATGATTTTTTTTTTATCGTCGCTGGTAATCGATTACACTAATTTGAATTCTTTTTCGCGGTAATTATCTGAGTTTTTTCTTTTAAGTTGTCAATTCGGCCAGAAGTCAACGATAACTACATGCAACGCTACCTAAGACGTCTAATTGAAATAATGATCGTTCCTCGCGAAGAGGCATTCATACCTTGGTCCACGGTCACACGGCATACAACGCCTCCACTCACGCGATTGCACTATTAATCTATGAATATAACAGGTATAAGTTATGACATGTCTAAAAATCTTGTCAGTTGTCACGCAAATCGAATTTGTACTTTTCTCGGATAGATTAGGTGAGATTGCCCGATGCTGAATAATGCAACGAGAATATTACCCCTGACATCCTACAGAGCCCTACCAAACACCATTAACAATGGCCGATAACGACGCCGAGCCATCATCGTTTTGTTATTAATGCACGTTATGTTGTTTTCTTTTTCTTTCTTATTTTTTTCGTTTTCACCATTTTTTTTTTCTTTAGTTAAGTATAAACAATGCCCCGAAAGCGTCTTTTCAAGACCGTACAAGAGCTAGCGTTCAGCCCCCTCTCCCCCCCCACTTCCCCCCAATCGGACAACAGCCACGTTTGTTGTTGTTGTTGTTGTATTATCGTAACGACTTAATATTCTTTCCATCAGACCCTAATTAGCGAGCTAGGTCCTTCCCGACATTCAATACCCGATAAATTAATTAATTAATTTAATATTTGTATTTTGTTAATCGTTCATTTATCGTTCAATTCGCGTGGAAATTGAATGTCACAAGATCGTTCGATATCACAGTCGTTTTTCAATTATTTTAATGTATTTACGAATATCACTTAATATGTTTATTTATAATAGGTATAGAGCGTATCGTTACTGATAAATACAGTTATAAAATATTGTATGGGTGCGTCTCAATGCCACGCGTACAGCCAAAAGCTCGCAAGTTTTATCGTTTTTTTTTTTTTTTCTTCTTTTTTTTCCCCCCCTATCTTTTTGCAACCGAGTTACCCTTTTAGCGACGCTTTCTTTCGTAATCCCACTCCTGTAACTGCAACCGTATTTTCATTTCTTATTTTATCTGTATTCCTTTTCTTTTTTTTTATTTATTTAGCACAACTTTGGGAGCCATTCCTGGTTCTTCTTCCAGGGTGTCTTTATTCGTTTTTTTTATCCTACCATAGAGCAAGTCACACATTTCGTTTCTATTAGGACAAAACGTCTTCTCGTTTTTTTTTTGTTTTTTTTAAATACGTTTTAGAGATGTTGGAATGAAAGTTATTTAATCGTGAAGGGCGGCGCGCAGTAATGGATACAAATTGCGGCAAGGCTTTTACATGATCAATCGATAAGTGAAATTTTTATTTTACACGCTCACCTACCAGTACTGATTCTCTGCGGGAGAAAAAATAAAAAAAGTGAGTATCTTTTTGTTCGATTACTTTTTTTTCGCTAAGTCAAATGGGGTACGACGATGATATATTTTCGAAAAAAAATAAAAAAATGTTTAATTAAAATTTCGATCCAAGCGCAATCAGCCTGTTACGGTTCTATCTCACACACGCATTGCCCACCGCATTAGTTCGCCAAACTTCACAGTCAACGCGACACGACGCACATAGTCGTGAGTCACTCGTGTTTCTCGTCGATTTTTTTCTTATAAACGCCCGTGAGGAACTTTTCGTCGCGGAAATCCGTCAGTGAATGCGCTCTTCGGGAAGCAAGTGTAAAAGGTACAGACATTCGTGTTAACATTGTTGTTGTTGATTTTTTTTTTCGGTATTTTTTTTTCCATTCTAAAAGTATATCAAGACGTATTATCCTGCATCCATTTCTCAGAGGTCAAGCGGTAAAGCCCTAACAACGTCGTGTATTGTTTGGATCGGGATATTCACGAGTGACTCGTGAAAGTCACGTCGCGCAATGTCGTTCGGTTTTTTTTTTTTTTTATACTTTCTATATCTTCCTTCTCTTAATCTCTCCCTCCCCTTTCACTTTTGCTCGCTCTCTCTCTCTTTCTCTCCGGGGACGGCAAAACAACAGAGTACCATTCGTCGACAAATCATAAATTCAAAATAGAGTGTTTATAGAGCTTACGTTTTATGCGAATTTTTATTGGCTCGCGTGCGTTAGAACCCGTGGCGAATCTCGATATGCGCGAAACGCGATCTCCCCGGCAAACCCTTAAAATCGCAGTCGATATCCCGCGACGCGAGGGATTCATTCGGAGTTTCACTGAGAGGAAACGTCACCGCGGAGACTCTCACGATTCGATCTCGACGAAGACAATGGAGAGGAAAAAAAAAAGAAAAAAAAAAATTCAACGAAACTCGCACTCGGCAGAATTTCGCAGACCGAGACGCCAATACTCGCCGAATGCACGCTCGCCGTTTACTCGCTACAAATTTAAATAATCGAAGCCACAACGAGTTTCCCATAGTCCCGACAGGAGTTCTAACAAATTGAACTAAATTTTTTTTCTTTTTATCCTTTGTCATTATTATTTTCTTCTTCTTTACCTACTGTATTGTTCGTTATTATTATTTTTTTTTTTCTCAGATTAATAACGGTCAATCGATTTGATTCATTAATGACTATTCTACATGTAGTTGAGATTGATGCAATTTAGCTAATATTCAACATTTCCCAAAGTCCATACTCCCTAGCGTTACATTTCTTTTTTCTTTTTGTTTCTATTTACTTTTTCTCATTTTTTTTTTTTCGCTATTGACGAAGACAACGTAAGGGCTGCGCGCTATGTCGTCAAGGGAATTGGACTCGATTCGCTGTGCGCGACTCTCGGGATCTGTTAATACTTCGTCGCGTATGAATAAATGTCTTTGGGGGTGTAGTGACGGGGTAATAGTTAGTGTAGTGGTGTTGTTCAACGTGATATTTTTCTTTTCGTCTAAGGACTCTAGTTCACAGGCAGCCAGCAAATGTGAGTCAGTGTATTTTTTTTTTATATCTGTTGTGCTGTCCGTCTTTAATCTCGCGTTGTGTTTGTGTAACGTGCTTGTTTGGCTGTGTTTGTGTGTGTGTATGTGTGTCCGTATGCGCGCTGTGTGTATGTGTGTGTGTGTGTTTTCCAGTTTCATGTGTAACATAGGTTGCTCTTACATATAATTGAATTTGCGTGTAGATTAATAATAATGGTCGCAATAGTGGTGAACAGATTTAGTAATAATGATCTACTTTCCCCACCAGTCAGGACCGTTACCGCTACTGCCGTTATTAGCGGAGTTGTACGACGAATTATTATAGTTACCACCGTAGCCTCCTCCGTAACCACCTGGAACGAGACAATATAACAAATTCGGTGAGCATTCGACGATTCGAAAGTAGCCTTTTCAATTATTTGGGTAAATTGCCGACGCGAAGTAGTCTATCGTGTGAAACGAAGCCTATATTTTTATTCATTACGATATTTTTATTAAATAAAAAAAACGTCCCCTTTTTGTCGTGATTTAAAACCAAAATAAAAAAAAATGAAATAGAGTTACAACTTCAAAAGGGGGCAAAAGACTGCGAGTTCGTCGGCCACAATTTTTTTTCTCGAAGTTACGATTTCTATTAACGAGCCGAAGATCGAGTCGTTCGTTTCGCACGGCTTGTGGGACGAGAGTTTTTAGGTAAACGAACCTCCGTATCCACCGGGTCTACCGCCGGGTCCGTTGCTACGACTACCCATTCCGGAGCCCGGTGTTTGACGGTAATCCCTGGCACCGAAGCCGCTGCTGAAGCGACCTTTGGTACTGCCACTGCCGCCGCCTGGTCGTCGAGCGCTGGTACCGCCGGAGTGTCGCGCCTCGGAGAACATGCCCTCCAGCCAGGAAGGCAACTCCTGATTAGCCTCGATCAACAGCGACACCAAATCGCGCGTCAAATTGTGGTTCTTGTGGTTGAAAAATGAAGTCGCGAGACCTGCGGATTGTGAAATAGAAAAACGTCCATTGTATGTTAATGTTCCGTCATTTTCGCAATGTGCGTTATTCGTATTTATTGTTTTTCAGCAGCATCGACGCACCCAAGTTTCCCATACGTCCGGTACGACCGATTCGGTGAACGTATTCCTCGACGTCGCCGGGCAGGTCAAAGTTGATCACGTGTTTAACGTGCGGAATATCGAGACCACGGGCTGCGACAGCCGTGGCGACGAGGATCGGCGCTTTGCCGGCACGGAATCGCTTCAGTGCGTCCTCGCGCTCGCGCTGAGATCGGTCGCCGTGGATACTCGTCACTGGATATCCCATGTGGTGCAAAAACTCCTCGAGCATGTCGGCGCCCTTCTTTGTCTCGACGAATACGAGAGTTAGCGACTCCGCACCTGGAACAAGGATCAATGACGTTTTCGTTATTATGAAAAGTAAATTATTATTAAAAGTGAATTATTATTAAAAGTAAATTATTATTAAAAGTTTACGAGTAGACTGTGCGAAACCGACGATAGGTTGCACATGCGTGACGTTGCGAAACAGTTTTTCACTTACTCGGCTCGGTGACGTTGCTCGCCTGCAGCAGATCGAGCAGGTACGAGCGTTTGTCGTGCTCCTCGACCCACACAATCTTCTGCGTGATGTTCTCGGATGTCGAGCCGACGCGGCCGACAGCCAAGAAAATGTAGTTGCTCAGAAAGTCTCTGGCCAACATCTGAATTTCTTTAGGGAAAGTTGCGGAGAACATGAGGGTTTGTCTTTCGCCAGTCGGTGGCATAGTGTCCTCCTCAACGATGCGTCGGATCTGGGGCTCGAAACCCATGTCCAACATACGATCAGCCTCGTCCAGTACCAAGTATCTGCAAGTATATGTAACACGCGATTATGTTAATGCATTCGGCCGATCGAGGCGTTGTGTGTAATTAACCCTTCGCGTACGGGAGCCTCGAGCCGAACGTCACTAAGCAGGCCGGGCTGGCTTCGTGACCTGAGAGGTGAATACAAATTTCGAATGACAATAGCACACTACATATTTGACGATAAATAGTACATTACGATACTAGTGCGAAAAAAAATGTATTTCTCTCGGTGGGAAAATGTCGGTTTTTGTGCACTTTTCGCACGTGCGAAACGCCCCATTTGCACACCTTGGGAAATAAAATTTTGTCGGAAACTCGTGCGAAAAATGTTTTCTGAACGCGTGTGATTGCAACACTCGCCTTCGGCTTGTGCTGCAAAGTCACACTCGTCAGAAAAAGTTCTTTCGCACTCGTATCAGAATGTTCTATTGTCACGCAAATTACTAAAACGATTTTCGCACAAGCATTGCATAACATTTTATTTCACCAGGTGAGAAAATGCGGGTTTTACACACGCAAAGCGTGCGTAAAACTGCCATTCTCGCACCGAGTGAAATAAAATATTATTTAACAGAAATATAATATCATGAACATTACTCTTCGAAAAGTATTTTCCCAAATTTCGGTTTTTCGATTTTTATACTCCGCAATGAAAGGTCACGCACGGCGAGGTTCCCGTAAGTGAAGGGTAAATGCGAACGAATCGTTTGTGGAGACCGACGATTGGTCGGAAGGTTCGCGTGACGCGATCGCTCACCGGCAATTGTGTAAGCCGATCTTGCCACGTCCAAGCATATCGGCCAAACGACCGGGAGTAGCGACGAGTAGATGGCATCCGCGATCGAGCTCTCGCATTTGATCGGCGATGTTCGATCCACCGTAAACGACCGCAGGTCGCATACGCGACCGATAGGCAAATTTGCGTGCCTCGTCGTATATCTGGGTCGCAAGTTCCCTGGTAGGTGCCAACACGAGACCCAGTGGATACTGCTTGCGTCGGCCGGATCCGGCCTGAGGCGGTGGGGGACGAGGTCCAGACTCGTAAATCTGATTTAATATTGGCACTAGGAAGGCCGCCGTTTTACCAGAGCCTGTTTGAGCACAGGCCATCACGTCTCTGCGACCGATTATGATCGGGATCGCGTACTTTTGGACAGGTGTCGGCATGTCGTATCCGGCGAGCGTAATGCTGTTCTTTATAATTTCGGTCAGCTTAACCTCATCAAACTGAAACAATAAGAATTTGTACGCAGCATTAGTTACGGATCATCGAACGCACTACAATCGAAGTACAGTAGAACCCCGTTTATCCGAGTTTTCCGTATTATCCGAGCCTACACATGGTGGCCGTTTTTTTCCCGGAAAAAAATTCTCTGACTTTTCACTAACCAATTAAAAATTTTCCCTGACCAAACTTCTAACGACTTATAATCAAAGAAATTAATGAAATTAGGAATAATGAATAATTAGGAATTAGAAAATTCCTAATTATTATATTAACATTTAATTCTTTTTTTTTCTTCAAAATGTTGCCATTTTTTTTAAGGCTCCCTCCTATGTACTTCTTATTTATTTATAAAAGGTTCGGCGACAATTTACTTTTTCCCTGACTTTCCCGGTTTTCCCGGTTTTCGCTGACCGCGGCCACCATGCTACACCTCGTTAAAGCGGAGGGCTCGGATGAGTTGGGTACCACGGATAAGGCGGACGCTCGGTTGATCGAAGGTCGGATAAGCCAGGTTCTACTGCGTGAAAGACCTTCGATTAGGTTTTTGGGTTTCGCTGGTTTACATTATCGAAGATTGAATAACATTCTAACAAAGCTCCAGTGTACAGAAAAATAGTGCCATCATTTTTTTTTTTTTTTTTCATTAAACCCATACGGAGAAATACCTAGTCTTCGATATAATTTTTTTTTTTTTTCGACGCCGAGCGTTTTGTCTTAAAACCCAGGTCTTAATTTCGACGGGACAGCGGTTTCGGTAGCGAATCCGATAAAACTCACGGCTGAGATGTGTGCTGGTATGTTGTCACCGGTAGCCTCAACGGGGATATCCTCGTATTTGCTAAAGTTGATACCGGTGTTTCCTGTACCGAAGAGTTCGAGCTCGAGTCGTTCATCCCTAGTTGTGGGAACAGTCCAATCAACTTCGTTTCGTCCGCCTCCACCTCCTCGGCCACCGCCGTCTCTCTCGTCCTTCCATCGGCTTCCGCCTCCGCCTCCGCCGCCGCCACCGCCGCCGCCTCCGCCCATTCTCTGATCGTTTCGATTCTCCTGCCAGCGATCGTTTCTCGGCTGCTCCGGCCATGCTCCTCCGCCGCCTCCACCGCCGCCCATGGGACGATCGCGCTCGGCATTTCCATAACGATCACGTCCATTTTCCTGGGGACGCCTGTTACGTCCGCCGAAATTTCCGAAATCGGCGTCGCGATTGTTACGGATGTCTCTGTACTGGGAACCACCGGAACCCTGGTATCCACCGACGTCACCGCCTCGGTCACCACCCTGCTCGCGGCCACCACCTCGGTCTGTGAACGGTCTTGAATTGGGAGCGTGTTGATCCTCCCCTCCGGACGGTCCGTTACCTGAAAGTTAAACGATAAATCTCCTTTCTTCTTCCATGATTTAAAAAAATTTACATTTATCTGACGGAATCTTTGCTTGCAGACTCCGTGCCTGACCAATATCGTGCACACGTTAATCTACGCGACACCACAGTTTCGTAGAAATACCGATTTTCTTATAAAAAAATTAATGAATCAATAAAAATTGCAATTGCATTATTTAGAATCAGCGCAGCATCGTGGAATTTTATGTTGCCTCGTTCTTAAATTTTTATACTGGTTGGTTCATCTCTATTCAACAAACATTACTTGTTTGTTTAATGTTTTTTCAAACTTTTACGATATAAGGGTTCCATAATTTTTCCTGAGAAATATGCCAGCACTGCTCTTCCATGCGAACAGCCATGTTACCATCTCTGCGGTGAACTCATCGACTGCGCGTCTACGTCTGGGTAATATGTACTCGGAGCTCGGGTTTCACTGAGCATACTCTTAGCGTCTTCCAGAATCGAGCACGAGAGATGATATTTACGCATGAGTAGTAAGCATATACTCAATAATATCTGAGCCAAGTCAAAAGCATATTGCGCACAAGCAAAAGCTTTCAGTAATTATCTATTAGTTTTTCTTATTTTTTTCTTTTTTTTATAAGACACATTTATGAATTAATATTTTAATAATTGGTCGAAGATAAATCCATTAATAAATAAATAAATAAACAAATATAAGTCAATGTTGCCATAAAACTGCAACTAACAGAATGGATTGTAACAACGGCAAGGTCAACGACGAGTACGTCCGATTACAAAAGTATTTCAACAAAAAAGTTCGAACAAGAGTTTTCTCCTTACCACAGTCGCTTCCGGATTTATTGCGTAGATGCGGTGGTACGTAGCGGCCCCCACTCGGTTGGCGGGAACCCTGCAAGTCCAGACCAGCTAACTGCAAGACAGAGACACGACTTTGTTAATTGCGCAAAGTTGCTTGCCTGCACAGCAAAAAAAAACTATTCATACTCAACACAGACGTCGAACAGAACGATCAAGATTAGGGCTTAAAAATTGGAGCTTAGATTAGATTAGGGCTTACAAATTCTATAAGAGACTAACATAGTTCGGACCTGTAACAGTCCCAGTCTATGCAACAATCCCTGCTAACAATTCACCTTGAACTCCAAGGTGATTGTCGCTAATCGAGCATTATCATAGAATCGAAAAAATGCATTAAAAGAAAAAACCAAAACAAAAAAGCTTTCGCCTAAAATCGCGGCTCGAAGGTTCGACGACCGATATTTTTTTCCTCCGCGAAATCGGGAACGAAAAAAAAAGGCTTTCGTCTCTAACGCGAGGACCCAGCGTGCCTGTCCATTTTGGCTAACCCCGTTAGAACGAGCATTGAACATCGAGAATTGGACGAATCTCTTCGCGGCCCAAAATCGGATTTCTCGATAGTCGAACCGGACTCCGCTGAGATCGGGATAGCTGAAATTTCGCCGTGAAGAGGATCGCGCGGAGCGTGGGGGGAGAGGGGAAGCATCGAAAGATTCGGCTAGAAAAATTCACGTGTCGCGTTAAAAATTGCAAGGGGACGATCACGCTCGGGAGCGTGCTCTTCCCGGAATTCCCGCCGCCATTACGCGAATGGACGTCACGGAATTTTTCGTTTGCTGCTGCCCGACGCTGGTTTCGCGAACGAGTCATGCTCGGAGTCGCGAGACGAACGATCATCGAAATTCACGATAGCCACGAATTACATTGTCGAGGGAAAAAGGAATCGATTACAAAAAAAAAAGATGTACGAAATCGACGGTTACTCGAACGTAGTGGGGGAATGGCGGATAGCAAGCGCTTGTCAGAGACGTTAGTCATGATATTTGAGCGTTTCAACGTTACCTGCTGCTCTAGACCTGATCCATTCTGGTTGGCTGCATTACTCATATTACTCCGCCTCGGTGCGTAGTTTTTCGTAGCTCTGCTGCAGATTACTCTCGCTTTGTAACTCTTGTTCGATTCACGAGAAAAAAAATAAATATGTCTTCTTGTCGAATCGTTGTAACGTTGATATCAAGGGATATTGGTAAAGCACGCTCTCTCGGCACCCTCGGCTTGCTCTGCCGCTATTATGACACAAAGGAAACTCGAAGACTGACTACGACCGTGAGCGAGTGAGAGAGGCCCCTGGCCGCACTTGACGTCGACGCAACGAAAATGGCCGAGAACCGAAATATCGTGGGTTCACAAGATGGCGACGACACTATTTCCGCTCGAATCGAAACACTTGGTGTATTGTATTTTTCCCACACACCGCGCACTTACGGGACGCGCTAATGTGCCTATGATCATTCGCGCACTCTACAGGACACTTCTTCTACCTCCCGTCCGCTGTTCTCTTATCTCGCCCCCTCGCTCGCTTCCAGATATTTCGCTACGAGCGCACTGACGATTCGGCCGATAGTGAGGGAGAGGGGGAATGGCGAGTTCCGTGCTCTTTCAACATTTGGGTTTCCTTTCGCTTTGTAAACCAGAATTTAATCTCTACGTCCGCGACGTATTCACTCGATGTTCGAGAATCGTCTCTTGATTTTTTTTTTCAATACCGGACACAGGCGAGACGAGCTTCGACGAGAGGTGGGGGTAGAGAAATAGCGATCGGAGAGCCAATGGGCGCAAGCGAAATCACAACGTTCTCCGGTGCACGCGCAATGCCATGACGTACTTCCGGTTCGTCGCTTTAACGATTTGCCCGAAGCGCGGTTGCCTTTAAACGTGAATATTGGCTCGGAGATTTTTCATTCTCCGATGCGAATGTTTGCTACGACGGATGATCGTATACGATGCAACTTCCTTTCTTTTTGTCTCTAGAGAATCGTTGCCTAAGAACCGAGGAGATTCGTAATCTTGTGGAAGGAAGAGCGATTGTCTCGGGACGTCGAACGCATCGGCGTACGGGGTGATTGTTAACGAGAGATTTTTGCGGATTTTTGTTGTTTTCTTTTTATTGTACAATAAACACCAAAAGATAATTAGCGTATTGTCTAATCGTCCTTCTTGGTGTCGGTCTTTCCTCCTCTGATTCTTCCGGTACGACGGGCAGCGATGAGACCGATCTTGCGACCGGCGCTGGTTCCACGCTTGACGGTGGAAGCCTTACCGATATGCTGGTGGTTACCACCACCGTGGGGATGCTCGACGGGGTTCATAGCAACACCACGAACCTGCAAGTCACGAGAAAAAAAAATCGTTAGTTTGCTTTTTTACGGAAAACATCTCGGTACGGAGATGCGGGACGATTTACTCAGTAAAAAAAATTGACCACACAGTAGATTCAGGTTTCAAATGTCTAGACATCATCGGTAAAATGCGTTGTTAACGCGCGATAGGCGAAGTTTTTTTTTTTGATACTATGAAAAAAACAGAACGTCTGCGTACCTTCGGCCAGCAGTTCCTCTTGGCCTTGTACTTGTGGTAAGCACGACCGGCCTTGAGGATCGGTTTGTCGATACGTCCACCACCGGCGACAATGCCGACCATCGCTCTGTTGTTCGAGGGAATGACTTTCTTCGCTCCGGACGGCAACTTCACCCTGGTCTTCTTGCTGTCGGGGTTGTGGGCGATAACGGTGGCGTAGTTTCCGGACGCGCGAGCCAAACGGCCACGGTCGCCGGTCTTCTCCTCGAGGTTACAGACGATCGTACCCTCGGGCATCGTACCGACTGGCATGACATTGCCGATCTGGAGGTTCGCTGCAAAAATCAAGGATCTTTGTAACGCGATGGAATAAAAAACTTATAAAATTTAGGCGACTTTGAAGTTTCGAAAAATGCATCAGAAAGAGCCTCTAGAGATAAATCCTCATGGGAAATCGGTCAGCTAGAAATCATCATGACATTAAAAAAAAAAAAAAAAAAAAAAACATTGCAAGAAAGTACAATTGAAGTCAGAAATTGATGAACGATATCTAATATAAAAAACGCGATGTCAATAGTAATGTTTGGTTGGCTAAAATTTCGTAACCACGTAAAAGATACATGTAATACTTAAATATATTAAAAAAAGACAACGAAAATTACATAAAAAGTAACTCACAAGGAAAACAGAATTGTCATCTATTTTGGAGTTTAAGAAGTGGCAATTTTCATTAATATTGATACGTGATTAAAGGTGACTATATAGAATGTGTGCAATTATGAAAAAACCTATGTGTATCAAAATACATTCGTTTCACCAATTCCTTAGTCCAATCACAGCTTTCTTGCTCCATTCCCTAGGTTTTAAAACCATCCGATGTATTACCTTTCTTTCCACAGTACAGGAACTGGCCGGTGTACATGCCCTCGGGGGCGATGAAGAGTTCCTTTCGGGTCTTGAATTTGTACGGATCTCTGAAGTGCACGACGGCCAGAGGCGCGCCACGGCCCGGGTCGTGGATGATGTCCTGCAAAAAAAAATACAACCATACTCATAAGAAAAGCAAAGTAATTCGATTCTGGGAGTGTGAACAATTAATTTTGTTTGTCAGAAAGAGCCTCTAGTTCAAAATCTTCACAGCAACTCGGAGGTAGGTTTACTAGAAATCATCATGAAACGTAAAATACGGTGGGCAGACGGCAGCGCGTGACGCGATCGGAAAGTCCGCGCGTTGCGCGCGAATCTCGAGGAGGGTTTTTCGTCGATCGTGCGGACAATTTAGCGAGCGAACGTACCTTCACGACTCCCTTGATGTATCCATGCCTCTCGGAGAAGTCGAGGGAGCGGAGCTTCGGCGCTCCCTTCCTCCTCTTGGTGTGAGATCGGAAAACCGATCCAGCTCCCTTACGCTGAGCGCGAATTACTCGACCCATGGCTCAGACCTGTAACATACAAACGAGAGTTCCTTGATACCTGCGCCAGGGCTGTCCCTCCGATAACACGAGTCAAAACGTCAACGCGCCCGATCAACACTCGCGCATAACCTCTCAGCGCAAATTACGCGACGACGAACTTTCTTAAACAAAGTTTCGATATCGTCAAAAATATTTATCGATTCGTGCGCTTCGTTGCTTCGGCGACGTTGGGGAAACATTTTTTCGAACGGATGGTTCGTTATAAACGCAATATAAACGGATTTCACGGAAAAATTATTCGTGGAGCACGTACCAAAAAGAGCCGCTATGAAATAGAGAAGGTTTACGCGGCGACTAGAGTGGGGGTAGCCTGAAAATTTCATCGCCGTCGAGTGGCGCGCCTGCGCGGCGAAATTTCGAACTATTCGTAAAATGCGGGAATAATCGAATCGGCGATCTTACGAAAGTGAAAACTCGACAATGGATTCGTGTGAAGCTCCCCTTTAACTCGTTTTTCAAGGTAATATTTATAAACGTTCTCGATGTGTGGTCGAGGCTATCGAATTAAAAGTTTAAACGCCACGGTTGGAGGAACTTTTTAGACATTTAATTTTTTGTGAGACTGCAATCGACTGAGCTACAGTCGCGACGTAACACTAAATTATGTTTCATCATAGTTCGGCCAAGGGTGGCGATTCAGGTTTCGGAATACCGACTAAGCATTCCGGTAGATCCGGACAACCATCGTGCGTAATCGCAGCGTCAGATATCGGAGTTAATGGTCGAATTGCAGTCGTAAGCGATCCGCTTGGGCATTACACGGAACCGCTATCGCTTTGCGTCGTTATACTGGTTATACGTTCACCCACGAATTGCCGACCAATCAAAGTCGAGCCGTGGGGGGGAGAGGCGGGGAACGCGCGTTTGCGGCGGTCGAAAGACGGACGGGCCGGCCGTCAATGAGTTTAAAAGTGTACGGCTCCGGTAGGGATTCTTCAAAGCCTCGAAATACGTCGCAGCGTGCGTGTCGGTCAAACCGTAGCCTCTCGTGCGTGACAATTCGCTCGTTTGCTGACAGAAAGGAAAAACGCTCAATGTCAGTACTTTCTTCGGCTCGATCGGCTCCAATCTGAGCGGCGCAAAACGAAGACCGACAAGAAGAAAATAATTATTTCCTGAGCCACGATAAACCGATTCGAAAAAAATGGGTTTGGAGGACTACAAGGACATCGTTGCGACCTGCGCGGCCGTCACGACAATGGGTCAAATGCTGGCTGGAACGTGAGTGTATTTTATCGAGCTCGCGCGCTATCGCCTTTCAATTTCCTCGTTGCGGTCTTACGAATCAAGGACACTCAGCCGCTACTATTATTTAATCAGTCTTCGAATTTGTGCGACGTATTATGTTTATCGATTGCACAATAAGACGGAATGCTATCCGAGCTGTGTTGTGTTAATTGTTATCTGCACAATAACATCTATGCAACAGCATTTTCGTGCGTTACATTTTTTTTTTTTGTATCGGTTTCAGGTTGATATGCAAGGACATTTATCAGAAAGGATCGACGAAGGGCTTCGACCCCATGCCATTCGTGGGTGGAATTGGAATGTTTGTATTTTTTTTTTCTTATTTTCATTGACTTAATTGCATTACGAACAAATGAGTTTCGTTGCTCTTCGGACACAATGAGAACCACTGTACGATTGTGCATTGTTTTATCTACCGCTTATGACTTGAACTTGATACCACCCAAGGTGGATTGTCTATGTTGCCACTATTATATTAATATATTAAATTAAATTGATACACTGCTGACTTTTTATCTATGAATAATGCATAAAGATTACAGCTCAACTATCACTCTCCATAATTATAACAAACAAGCTATCGCATTCACCGTGGTAATAATAAATATTAATACTGTTTAGCAGCACTCGTCGAACTCTGTGTCTTGTTGAGTACAGCAACAATAGAGTATTTAAATAAAAAAATTTAAAAATCGAAGCATGTGTGTATGAGGTATTTGGCCAACTTGGTAAAGAATTGATATGCAAAGACATTTATCAGAAAGGATTGACAAAGAGCTCAAATCCTGTGCCATGCGAATGTTACATTTTTTTTTTTTTTGCTTGCTTGATTGCATTATAGACAAGTCAGTGTCATTGCCGTTTGTGCACAATGAGAACCACTGCATTGTTTTATCTATCACACATGACTCGAAATTGATATCAGCCAAGGATACTCTATGTTGCCACAATTAAGTTGACACACCTTAGATTTTTTATCTAAGAAGGGAGTGCGTAACTATTGTTGCTGAATCATCACTGCGCATATTCAGCAACAGCGACTTATTGCATTTGCGGTGTTGTAGTAATGGATCTTAATACTTTTTAGTAACACTTGGCAAAACCCGCGTCTTAAGTAAAACAACAATAAAGTATTTTTTTTTTTTTAATGAAATAAAGAGGAGAATATTTATATGAGGTATTCAAGGTCGACTTGGCAAGCGTTTGGCTCATTCTGATTTATCTCCCTAGTCTTTGTGTTATGTCACCTGCTGAAAAAATGCTTTAGATTATTTCGTTTTTTTCGTTACCAGTCCATTGATTTCTATGCAAATAGTTTTTCGTTACTACTGGAAAGTATGTTTATCGTAATGTAATGTAAATATAATCCGAGAAAAGTTCGGTATCAGTTGTAAGGTAAAATGGTCTCAAGGTGAAATCTTATGTTTTCATGAATTATTTTAAAAGAAGGACTAGTCGACATTTTTTTAAATGAATTTCTGAATTTTCAGATTTTTACTCAAATTTTCTTAGTCTGAAAGAATTCTCGGAAATCCTGGGTCAAACATCGAAGTTTCTAAGCTCGGACTCGGAGTGTGCCGCAATAATTTATTTATTTGTTATATAACAAATGTCCGCGATATAATAGGAATTCCGAGTTGACGCTTAATGAGTTTGTCAGAAACACTTCATGTATATTTTTGTTTTATGCTTGGATACAATAATGAATTTTCTGTGCAGGTCCCTCCTGATGTTTCAGTATGCATGGATTTTGGGTGACGCAGCCATGATCAATGTAAACATTTTTGGTCTGCTAACAAACGTTGCATACATATCAGTATTTTACATGTTCTCTTCGGACAAGGTAATATTAATTTTGTAGTTAATTTAATGGCGAACATTTTCCCCGATTCGCTTTACCCACGAATGTTCGATCAATGAGCATGAACTTAATTTCCGGCAGATGTACACACTTGGATTGATCGGTAAAGCGGTAGCTTTCGCTTCGATATTCCTTGGCTATGCGCAGTGGGAACATCCGGATCTGATAGAATTCCGATTCGGAATTATCGTCACTGTTATGCTGTTGCTGCTCATTGCGTCGCCTCTGGTTCATTTGGTGAGTCCCTAATTCGATGTTTCGCTAAAAATCTACTCGTATCCGTTCACTTGTTTCATCGAGCTAAAAAATTCCAAACTGAAAACAAATATAAAAGAATAGAATCTACTTTAAAATAATAGAAACTATTTTAAGATATACATTTTTTTTTATTATATCAATTCATTTTTTTTCAGACTGAGATCCTGAAAACGAAGAGCACAGAGATTCTGCCATTCCCACTAATACTGATGGGAACATTGGTGTCCGCGCAGTGGCTGTTGTACGGGTTGATTATCGACAACGCGTTCATTATAGTAAGTACGGTCGTGCACTCGGCGTGGCACGACAAAGTTATTATTTCTTCTGAAATGAGATTCCATTCTGTTTCATATTGAGGATTGCGACAGCATCGACAATAATCACTATTTTGTAATTCTCTTCAGTTCCAGAACGGATTTGGTTTCGTATTGAGCGCGGTTCAACTCTCTCTTTTCGCAATATTTCCGTCTACACCGAAAAGTGAGAAATCTTTAAAATCGTCGAAGAAAGATAAATAAGCTGCATCAGCGAAAAAATTCATTCCTAACGTACGCGTCGTATGTTCGAAAGTTAAAATATATTGACGGTTGTTACGAATCTGGAAAACCCGAAAAGCTGGCAAACGCCAGGAAATTAGTTGAGGCCTAAACGAGTTGGGGAGATTCCGAGAACACGGTCAAAATGGGCAAAAAGCAATCGAATCGTCCACCTCAGATATGACTGCAGGGTCGTTACGTATATAGAAACGGAAAATCTTGAAGACTCAGGGAGTTTCTACTCACTTGAAATTATAAGGTAAAAATCGCAGAATATCGGAATTTATCGGATTATTCCAGATTTTACTTTTCTGTCCTTTTTCGTAAATGATTTATTACTTACAATTGAATTTCTTCGTAGATTCAAAATATTTTAGCCCCTTAAAAAATAAGAGCTTTAGCAACAAAAAAAAATGTCTCTATCGAAAAATTCATCTTAAAAAGTCAACGTATCGCGCAAACACGTAAAAAAGCTCGTTGCTGTCTTGTAATATTTTATCGAAAATGTTATCCTGTGCAGATTTAATTTATGAGTACATGGCACGTTTCGTAAACATTTTATTCACGAGTTCTTAAATGTTAAAGGTTTTTTTTTACCTTTGGAGTAAAATTTTCTCGTTGCGACACAAATTTCTAAAACGCTAATTAAAAAAAACTTGTTCTACGTACGGCCGTTTTCTCCTTGGAAAATTTGTGAAATCCGTTTGTAAAATCCGAGAATTTCGAAGTCAGCCAATGCGTAACAACCCTGAATATGGTGTCATCTAAAATGGTAGAGAGTGGCGAACTACCCATAACTACCTCAATTGATGGACTGAAAAGATTCTATTTTTGATCTGCGAAATCGGGAACCGTCGGGGAATCTCAATTGGACATTTTCGTAGCAACCATGAACATGTGAACTGTAAAGTATTTTTTTAATCTATCAATGGTAAGAAACAAACAGTTAATAGTTTAACAGTGATAAATCATCTGAAATCTTTCAAATATTCGGCAAAAATCAGTAAAGTGCTTGTCAAGGTCGATGCACGCGTATATTATAGACGATAACAATAAAGGATATATATTTTTTGGTATGGATATCAGGTTAAAGTAAGGACCTTTTCCGGTCCAAGGTTGATGGTCCAGGTTGTGCGGGTCACGACCGATGGTTTCGAAATTGTTTTATTTTTCAACAAAACTTTCGCGAATAAATTGACAATCGTCATCGCGTAATTTTCCGCAGTTCCAGAATGCATTTGTCGAATTGCCGGAGCCTGACCTTGATCCTGCTTTTCGCGATCCTTAGAATGATATGTAGAAAATATTTTTATAGTTTTTACAGCTATTGTCTTATTCTAATTTTATAACTAAAGATAATGATATACATCGGCAAAGGGTCATCGACCCGAGTCCTTTAGCCCTATTTTTATAATTGTTATCGATCGTTCGTTGTCACAATGCCGAAAGTCTCGCGCTTCTCAAATTCGGGTCAAACAGACTCGATTTTGAAAATTATTTTTAAACTATCTATAATATCGAAACAAAAAAATTATATAAAATACTTTGAACATTCTAGAATCTGTTAAAATAGTTACAATTTAATTTAAAGGAATGATAGTGTGTTGAGGTGAAAGTGTCTGAACGCGTCCCAACGGCCGGATTAGTTTGACCCGCGGTGACGACGAAGGGTTAACATTTATTCCGTGCAATTACACTACGATCTTTGTAAGCGTATAATAATCGTGTATTATTAATAAATGCCAATATACTTGTTCAATACGGACGACTGTTCATTATATTCCCCGTCCAATCTCGTATAGTTTTGAGATTGTAACTTTCTCACTCGTCTTCGTCGATAATAATAATAAAATGACGATATGTATTGCATCATTTTCAAAAGATATTGCCGAGTTCGAGTGCAAATGCTACAACGAAAAGTAGGTCGGTGCATTCCGAGTAACCCGTAAAGTACAAGTAAAAAAAATGTCTGAGATAAAGCAATAATCGTAAAGTCGATCGTTAATAATTAAATATATTTTATATCTGATAACGATGATATTTGGTAGGGCATAACGATATTTTTCCATCGAGTCTGCTGTATAGCGAAGGGGGGGGGGGTATCCATCGGGGAGAAAGCGACGATTCAGCGATGAAATTCATGTTCGCTTCAGTCAACACGGGTCAATATGCAATTAAGTTTACAGATTGAAAAATCGACCGATGACTCAGCGCTGTCTTGGATCATTGAATCCTGAAACATTGGGGAGCTCATCCGTGACGCAATTCCCGTCGAGCCTGATGAAAATAAATAAAAAACGAGCGCTCGGAAAAAAGAAATAGGAAGCGATTAATCCATTGAGTGAATATTGCGACGTCCGTTTGCGGACAGACGCCCCCGTGCTCCATCGAGGACACGATTCTGATACAGTGGGCAATTACGCACAATGAACCGGACTATAGCGATACTACGATGATACGCGACCACTCGAGTTATTGTCCTCGTCTGTTTTAAATGTTATTTTTACAAGGTTGGCACTTTGACGCGATAGCGCATGCGCGATCACACATGGGCGACTGCGCATGCGCGATCCAACGCGATGCACGGAGTGATGCAACACGGCTAATCTTATACAAAAAAAACCTTATTCAGGGTATTCCCAGAGTTCGTTGTTAATTTCTGGGTTGCCGATAATAGCACAGACTTTCGGACGAAAGTTCGTAAAGTTGCATTATAACTTGTGAAGGAGAATTTCGAGCAGGAACTTCGAAGCACCGCGTAATTCATCGTCTAATTCAGAGGTCCGAAACTATTCGCTATCAGTTTTACAGGTACAGTTTCAGCATTGAAAACGTTCTCCAATTCCAGCATATTATTCTCTGATTCTTCGTCACACAACGGCTAACCGTTTATCGTATTCCTAATCCCGGCTTCTCGGTAATCGCTTGAGTATTGGGCGCAGTCCTGCTCCTTTGTTTACTACGCCGGCACGAAGTGACCTTCGCGTACCGGCACTGAAAATACACTCTTATCGTTGTCACACGTACGTGTTAGGCACAACAGCAAGTTGTTCCGACTCCCTTCTCGGTATACGGTGTTGGGCACAACGCGTTTTCCGATCCTTTGTCTAGAAAGAACGAACTCTTTTTTTTTATTTGTAGTTCAACTCCGTTGCGTCGCTAAGATTTATCGGAAACTGCGAAGGAAGATCGACAAAGTACGCGACAATTGTTGATTGCATACTGGTGACTCGATGTAAGTCAACTTGGTGTGATTTTATTGGTTTGCGATGAAGTATTAAAAATTCTGATCAAGCACGAGTTCGGTGCCCACGATCTTTGACGGCGAAATGCTGTACCGTAACCTTAAAAACTCGAAAAAACTTGTGATAATCGTAATACATTATAAATCGTTTTTCCTTCGCAAACTTAACAAACGTTCCCTTTGCTAAAATATAATTTTGTTAAAATGAACGAAATGTTCTTGAAATTAACGAAATTTTTATCATTCCGTATTTCGTTAATTTTTCTTTTCTATTCCATTCTCGTTTCATTAATCTTGAGCTTGGCAACATTTTATTATCAATTTATTTGTATAAAGATTTCAACCGGCGGTATTTTCTATAATTAAAATACAACATTGTTTTTTTCATTTATTGTCCAGCATGAACGAGTCATGGGACAGCGACGGTGATTCCGCATCTCAACCGATAGCCTCGCAGCAGTACACCAACCGTGGCAGGAATCGGAACTCTGGTAACAATCAATCGTACGGCCGTGGAAGAGGCGATCGAAACAGTTACCATAGGAATGGAGATCGCGGCGGCAACGAAAATAGTTATCAGAACAACTACGGCGATAGCCAGCAGGGGGACAATCGAGGCGGAGGATATCGCGATGGGGGTAGACGGGACGACCGCAGACGCAATGACGGTGGACAAGAGGAAGGCCTGGTCATCCAGATCGATCAATCTAAAATTGGAAAGCTCATTGGAAGAGGTGGCTGCAAAATAAACGAGCTGCAGGACAACAGCGGCGCCCGCATAAATGTAATATTCTTCTTAGTAAAAAACTCTCAAAACTCTGAACACTCAAAATTCTGAACACTCAAAACTTTGAACACTCAAAACTCTGAACACTCAAAACTCTGAACACTCAAAACTCTGGACACTCAAAACTCTGGACACTCAAAACTCAAAACACTCAAAACTCAAAACACTCAAAACTCAGAACACTCAAAACTCTGAACACTCAAAACTCAGAACACTCAAAACTCAGAACACTCAAAATTCAGAACACTCAAAACTCTGGACACTCAAAACTCTGAACACTCAAATGATATTGATGTATTTCCGATACGACATCACTTCCGGTCGAAAAGTGAGATTTCAAATTGGAAGTGAGGTATTTTCGGTATGACAAAAACCTGCTCGTTTCACTTTTATAACTTTCCAGCAAACGAATATGTGAGACTTTCTAGTAGAAGCGAATTATGACCGAATTAGTCATTAAAAGTCTCCTGTTGTCTCCATAAAACATACTTTATAAGTCGAATAATCTTCCGGATAACACGTACTGTATTCCGATTGACGTTCCAGATTGACAAATCTACGGGAAACGACATGGCATCGGTAACGCTGGTGGGCTCCGAGGAAGCTCAACGGAAAGCGAAGGAGTTGATCGACGAGTTGATGGCCGACGACAGGCAGTACGGCGGGCAGCAAAAGCAGGGAAGATACGAACAGCGCGATAATCGTCAGCAGCAGCAGCAGCAGCAGCAACAGCAAAACCAGGCCGAACCGATGGAGGAATTCACGGAGGTCGACTGGATAAAAGCTAACGAGGAGCACGCGAGATTTCAGCGAGAGAGGTGGGCGCACCTCGGTCCTCTGGTGAAAAACTTTTACAAGGAAGATCCGGCCGTAACGAACATGACAGCGGCACAAGTGGCCAAGATACGCGAGCAGAACAACAACATCGAGTGTCGTCGAGTATTCGAGAAGGAGGAAGGCGTCGAGGACGACTTCAAAGTGCCGAATCCCGTGGAAACTTTCGAGCAAGCTTTTCACGATTATCCAGATATATTGGAAGAAATTCGTAAACAGGGCTTCCAGAAACCGAGTCCCATACAGTGCCAAGCTTGGCCGATTCTCTTGAGCGGCAAAGATCTGATCGGAATCGCGCAAACGGGCACGGGAAAGACACTGGCGTTTCTCTTGCCGGCTCTGATACACATCGACGGTCAGCCGATACCTCGGGAACAACGAGGCGGTCCGAATATTCTCGTGATGGCACCGACACGAGAATTGGCCCTGCAGATCGAGAAGGAAGTCGGCAAGTACCAATATCGAGGTATAAAAGCCTGCTGCGTGTACGGCGGCGGTAGTCGAAAGGAGCAGATGGACATTGTCGACAAAGGCGTACAAATTGTCATCGCTACACCGGGAAGGTTGAACGACCTCGTGCAGACTGGATGTTTGGATGTTAAGTCCGTTACTTATCTCGTTCTCGACGAAGCCGACAGAATGTTGGACATGGGCTTCGAGCCGCAGATACGAAAGACCCTGCTCGACGTTAGACCGGATCGTCAAACTGTTATGACGAGGTTCGCAAGTCGCTGAATTCGCTCAAGGAATTCGGGGGAATTGATTTTCTAATTGACATTTTTTTTTCTTTTGCACTTAGCGCGACGTGGCCGCAAGGCGTTCGACGATTGGCGCAGTCGTACATGAAAGATCCCATTCAGGTGTTCGTAGGCTCGCTGGACTTGGCGGCTGTGCACTCCGTGCGGCAGACGATCAATTTGGTCAGCGACGAGGAAAAGACACCGATGGTTGGTAGCAACACGATGCATTACCTAGGCAACAGTTTGAAATTTTCGTTGTTCGTATGATTCACGTTGGGTCATCATTGCATGACTTGAATAAACTGATCTATACGTGAACGGTTAAAATATTTTTACACAAATTACTCTGGAGAATTCTTAAGCAATCTGGTTAATTCGATTTATCCTCTTTCGATTTAGAATTCGATTTATTCGCGATATCCCAAAAATCTGAAGAAAAAAAATCAGCCATATTAATTGTGTCAAGACGTTTGGTTTTGCATAATAATAATGCCAAAACTTATTAACGAATTGTAAAAAAAAATAGTCTTGAAAAATCAATAAGAAAACCTTTTAATTTCTAATTTTAAATAAATTCCTTCATTTTTTAGAAATCATATGCATTTTTTCAGAATTGTCTTACATTTCAAATCTTTTTAAATACTTGCAAGTTTTTTAAGAGTACTTATTTAAGTACAGGCGTCGAGACTCTGCCGCGTCTCTCTGCTAACTTATTCCAATCTAATCCAGCGCAAATCCTTCGCAGCTGTACGAGTTCTTCCGAAACATGGGTGCGGACGACAAGGTCATCGTTTTCTTCGGAAAGAAGACCCGCGTCGACGATTTGGCGAGCGAGTTGGCAATGCAGGACATAATCTGCCAGAGCATACACGGTGGTCGGGATCAGCAGGACCGCGAGCAAGCTCTCGAGGACATAAAGAGTGGAGCGGTGAAGATTCTTCTCGCCACTGACGTGGCAAGTCGTGGCATAGACATCGAGGACATCACTTATGTCTTCAACTACGACTTTCCCCGCGATATCGAGGAATACGTTCATCGAGTCGGACGTACGGGACGCGCAGGTCGCACGGGAGAGAGCATAAGTTTGATGACCCGCCAGGATTGGTCGCACGCGAAAAAATTGATCGCTATTTTGGAGGAGGCGAGTCAAGAAGTTCCTGCGGGACTGTACAAGATGTCGGAACGTTACGACGCGATGAAGGAGAAAAAGGCTCAGGAGAAGGAGTCCGAACGCATCGACTCCGGCGGCTACGGCGGCGGAGGGCGCGACCGTTACGGCGGCGGAGGACGCGATCGTTACGGAGGCGGCGGCTACGGAGGCGGTTCCGGGGGCCGCGGTGGAGGACGTCGAGGCGGAAATCGCTGGTAAAGTTCGAAAATATCGACAAGCTGATATTCTCGAACGGATATTCTGGAATCTAGCTCATCCTTGCAACGAGCCCGTACTATCAATAAGTTCCTTCCAGGCTGTGCCCTAACTCTTATCCGAAAGATGTACGGAGCGTATTTTAAACGAGTATTCCAATGAATCTCATCGTGAGAAATTGACACGTAAGATATAACAGTAGTTAATAATAACTATGTGTCGCGTCCACGTTACGACGATAAAGTACCTGCGGGATTGTCGAAATGCACTGTTAATAATTTTTTTTTCTTCAAACTTTGTTAAAGTTTATTGGTATTATTGTTTTTTTTTTCATTATACATGAGATTACTTGGACTCATGTAGGGTTGTACGAAGAAAAGGACTGTTCGACTTCGTCTTACGTTATTTTTAAGCCGTTCGACTGTATCAGATTTGATATCCGGACCCTGAAAAATGAGTGGGAGTGCAAAGAGAAGACAATCGTTGCAAACGTACAAATTGTATTTCACTTAATTGATTTGTCTGTAAGACTCTTTATAAAGGTCTCAAAGTCTCTTCGAAGATATTCGATGATCAGACGGACAATAAATCGATCACTGTCCATACTTGTCGGTGTAGATACTTCGTCGAAATTTTCATCTTTGTTGCGATGTTCGAGACATTGAAAAAATGCCCGCATGAAGAATAAATATATATTTTTCAACTGGACCACGGTTTTCATTTGTATAGAACAAAAAAGATTCCTAAAATGATTGTACAAAATTATACATACGAGTTCGCTGTACATTTTATGCAGTATTGAAATATCGCTGGAATCACGACAATTTCGTATAAAAAACATTACATCCGACAATGACCTTTGGAGAAACAATCGTAAGTACACCGAAGTTTCAGGCTTTACGACAAAGCTTCGTAGATATAAAAATGCGCGCTCGGCCCGTGACCACCCGTTTCTTCCGAATGGCAAATCAAACTTCGTAAGTCACTTCACTCCCCGTTCGAATTTCGATCGGCATAACATTAATAAAATAAATAACTAACAATTGTGCATTGATTAAAAGTTAAATCGAAAAATAAAAGGAATCGCTGAATGTACGTTTTTTGTTTACTTAACAATACTCGTATGGCCGTGGAGAAAAAAGAACAGTTTAAAAACTTTTAAAAAATAAAAAGACCGATTAATTGTATACTTTGAAGGTTCGCGTCTTCGTGTACTTTTCGGCGAAGATCTTTCCGCTCGGCGTGGGCATGGAGAAAGCAAGGTCGTCCACTGACATTATGTAACCGAAGTAGTAGCTCATTCTGGAAAAATTTTGTAACATAGAGATGAGTATGATTTTTTTTAAATAGAAAATAGATTCAACGATAACAGCAATCGAAAAAGAAAGATAAGAACGCTTACCTCACTGAGTCGAGAAGCTTGGTCGCAATGTGCTGTCTGCGGTGACTCATCGCTGTCCATATAACATTTACCCCGCACTTAGCAGACGTTTCTTCGGCGGAGCAACAATCCAACTCGACGAGTTCGGGGATCATTCGATGGGCAGTCTTTATACTCTCGGCAACCATTACTCCCAGAATAGTCTTGTCTCTCACGTAAAGGTATACCTGTGGAGAAGATGAAAATAAGTTCGTAATCATTAACTTTTTTGTCGATCATTGGTTCAATGTCTTTAAAACGTAAATGCATTAAAACTTTTTTTGTTTTAATTATTTCCTTAGGACCGCATCAGAGCGTTAATTAGATTGGCAAAAAAAAATTTTGATACCCACTTTTTTGTCAAGATAGTTCGATAGTTCCATGTCAGCGAGGCCCAAATCTCGATCAACAACAGCCAGAACTTCTTCGACTTTCTTCCAGCACTGTTTCGGATCTCCCGGTTCGATACAGATTATGCGACTGTTAGTTACGGGCTCGCTGTGTATCTGCCGTTCCTTCTTCCAACCCTGAAAGTTATAAAATTTGTATAAAAAATATATATTTAAAAAAATAGACTTGTGATCGACGGCCTGGCTCGACAGATATTTTACTAACTTACATTGAATTTGAGAGTCTTAATGCTATTGTGATAGTTCAGATGAGCATTTTCGTCCTCGGGATCTCCGAGTTGATAGACAATTCCGCACTCGCTGCATCTCGTCGCGCCGAATCGCTTTTGTCCAGCATCGATCTGATACTGATCGTCCGCACCGCCGCCCTTCGCGGACGTTTGCCACGATCTTTTAACGCCCCGTGGCGTCTTCTTCGCTGGGCTGTTCCTGAAAAATGTTCTCGATTATTAATTCTCTTTCCTCATTTATATATTTTCTTTCTTTTTTTAAACAAAACATTTTTTTGTTATTTTTGTTATTTATAATTTTGTCGTAATGTAAACCGATGCGGTGACATACGGTTCGATTATAATTTTCATGCAATAAATCTTAATCCTCAAATCTCGCATCTGAATTAAGGGCTTACGCCACAGTAAAATTCCGAATTCTTTTTTTTTAATCTAATAGTTTATTATAGTGTCAAGAATATTCTGTTGAATTTTTATGTCGAAATTCACCGAATTACGTAATCGGCGGAACGCTGTGCGGCCGAACTTTGAACGCGTTTTTCCCAAAATGTGATTTTCGAAAGAAAAAAAAATCATACATAGTAACAATAAAAGTGAATGAAAAAATTCCTAAATGTTCTTTGATATATCCTCCTTTGATGTTAAAAAAATGTTCGATGAAGCGTACATTTACCGTGAAAAAAAAAGTCCCGAAATATGCATTTTTACCCATTTACTGTCGCGCAAGTCCTAAGCGAATTCTCAATCGAGACGTATCGAATAATCGAACGAAAAACTTACTCCGCGACGCTCGACGAGAATCCCTTGGCGAACAGAGGATACAATTTCTTGCCTTCGTTGCCCGTTCCCTCGGAACTTTGTCCGCTATCCGCAGGATTTTCGTTCGCGCCCTCGCGCGTATTTTTGGGAGCGTCTTTGATATTCATGGACGAAGTCATGTTGCTGAGTACGCTCGCGGGCGACATAATGACGTTGCTCTTATTGACGCCCATCGGTTTAACCGGTGAGATCGTCGTCAGTGTTTCCATAGTGTCATAGTCGTCATCGGCCCAATCGTCCTCGAGTACCTTCAAAATCCCATCGACGTTTCTCTTATCGACGGAAGTGTCGAAGCCCGGCGCGTCGACCGTGAGATCGGCCGTGTCGAACGACATGTCCTCAACTCTGGCTCTCTTGCGCGGATTCCTCGATGTCTGCGAGTGCTTCTCGTTGAGAGCGATCCTTCCCTCGGAAACCTTCAATTTAATCTTATCATTAACGGTAACCGTCGCAGCGCGATGGGATTTTAGTGTTCTGTTCGTCTTGAAGAATCTCTTGTTCGGATCGGCAATCGGCGACGGTGGCGGTTCGACCTTGCGGAACGAGAACGAATCCCGGATATTTTCGACGTTCGACAAACTCGAGTCATCCGCGAGGACCTTCTCCCCGACCTTGCCCTCGACCGGGTTTGCGATCGGCGAGCTCGTTTTCCTCTGCTTCGTAGTTTTGAAATCTTCGACGCGCGACACGTGGCGCTTCGGTTTGGGTCTCTTGATTCCGTGTCGCACGCCGCTGTTTATCTCGCTGCGTCTCGACCTCGCCGGCGCTCGTCTGTGATACGTGTGATTGCTCATGTTGGGCAGACTGTGTCTCTTCTTGGCCGGTTCGAAGTGCGCCCAGTCGACGCTCGTGAGATGAACTCTCTTGCCGCTCGTCTTGTAGAACGACTTCGTGCTCACGGTCAATTCGGACTTTTGCATCGGTGATTCGTGCTTTTTCTCCCGAAAGAGGGACGCCCGGGCTTTCGGCACGGAGGAGTTTTCGTCGACTTTCGGAAACTTCGTGCCCGAGGAGACGAGCGCCTCGGCGTGCCGCTTGAGCGTATTGGCTTTCAATTCGGGCGACGATGTTTCCTCGCTCTCGTACGGGCAGAGAGACTTGCGACGGTGGAGTCGCGGCACGACGATTTCCTTCTGAACGGAGCCCAACGGTGTTATGAGTCTTCGCTCGTGACCCTGGTCCTTCTGCGGCGTTTCCTCGATACGATCGACGTCCTCCTTGTCGCTGTCGTCCTTCTGCGGCGTTTCCGGTATAATGTCGTCGAAGAGCAGCGCAATCTCGCGCTCAGGCGTGCCGACCGTCGTCTCGCCGACGGTTCTCCGTCTCGGCGTCGTCGGCAGGGACTTTGGGGAATTTTGGAGTATCCGCCGTTTCGGCGAGGAACGAGCGGCCCGCGTGGACATTTTCAATGCGCTGAACGGCGAGAGCCGCTCGTCGGACTTGCTCTTCGCGACGCCCGGCCTGAGACGATCCCAGGTCGTTAGCTTCAGCTCTCCGGGCGATTTCTCCGGCGTCGTGAACGGCGAGACGAAGTGACGCCCGGGCGAACTGTCGCAACTGTTCTCGCTCGGGTCGGTCAGAGCCAGAGGGGACATCGGACCCAGATCCGATTCCTCGCCCGAGGCGTCGGTCTCTTGGCTCGGCCGGCTCTCGGCTCCGAAAAGCTTTCGCTTGCTGGAACTCCCGCCGTGGTGGAACAACCGCTTCGAGACCGAGTGCGGCGTGCATATCGACTCCCCCTGACCGCTGTCGCCGGACAGCATCATGGCTGGATCTTTTCCTCTCTCTATGCCAGGAACCTAAAACGAAACGTACGTGAAACAATCGAGGCAAGAAAAATTAATGCCGACGGTAAACGCGAACTGTAATGTACAGTGAATTAAAAATTGACTTTGCCATTTTTTAAAACTTACTGAAATAGATATCAATGGGTTTAAAGGATTGCGAGACAAATAAATTCAAAAATTCATAATAGTTTATAGGAAATTACAGGAATTTATTTTTTTTAAACAGAAAATTGTAATTCAGTTATTAAGATGCAGATTTCATAAGTGTTATGCTTTCTGTAAAGCTTAATAATAATAATAATAATAAAACTTGACAAACACTTGTCCACATAATGCAAACTTGCAGAAGATGCAGATATGATAAGTTATAAACTTCCATTCTATAATTTCTGACAATAATAATAATAAAATCGATAGCGATAGTGCTATAGTTGATAATTTACTGGTAAAAAGATGCTAGAATAGGTATATATTGGTATAAAGGGTTGTGAGTGCGTAGGACGCAATACCGGTCACAAAAATTCGATCCAAGACAATAAATCGATTCAAAAATAGACTCGTTAAACGCTTGTTACATAATGAAAATTTGTAAAAGATGCAGATATGATAATTTATAAACTTCCTGTCCGTAATTTTCAATAATAGCAATAAATTGATAGCGACAGTGCCATAGTCGATAATTACCGGTAAAAAGATGCTGGTATAGGTATAAATAGGTACGAAGGGTTGTGAGTGTGTAGGACGCAATACCAGCCCCAATAATTAAATCTAAGAGAATAAATCGATTCAAAAGTAGACTCGACAAACACTTGTCTACACAATGCAAACTTACAGAAGATGCAGATATAAGTTATAAACTTCCTTTTTGTAATTTTTAATAGTAATAACAATAAATATTAATAATAATTATAAAATCGGTTGCAATAGTGTCACAGGCGACAAAAAGCCGCTAGAATTAACGTTAATTCGGGATCGCAAACAAGACAATAAAATCGGAGCTTGAGCGTGATGGCTCGAGTTCTCGCGAGTTACGAGAGAATTGTTCATAAGTGGGTGGAAGAATAACGTGTGTGTGTCCGGGTGATGTGTAATCGTAAACAGTGCGGCGATCGAAGACGAAATGAGAGAAAGAGAAACTTTGGAGGGATGACAAAATATATTTCTAACCAAAATGTCACGCGTTGCCCGATGCGAATTATCGTCGAAGTCAGCGTTGCGCCTGGCACGAGAAACTATTCGCAACGGGCGACGTTAATGCGTTGATACACAATTTTGCACGTACCTCGATGAATGTGGAAATTGCCTCGTAAATAATCCTCGTTAGACGCAACAGAAAAAAAACGGCTGCAGCTGCTCGCACAGTGGATTACGCAGTTGATGTTTGTAACGGCTACTTTCCCTCCCTTGGGTGAGAGTTTTCGCGGTTTTTTGGCGCCACTTGTCAAACCGTGGGTGTGCGTTCTTCAATGCAGACAGTGTGCCTTCTTTTTATTTGTGCTGCGTCCAACGCTAGTGGGTTTTTTTAAATCGCCAACGGCACATCCGATTCTTTCTGCGGGCCAAATTTCGTCCGTTTTGATAACAGAAGATCGCCTATCGGAGGAGATTTATGTAAAAACTAAACCCTGAACGGAGAGGAGACTGTAATATAAGAACGCCTTTGAGATTTTTGAAATATTATTGATACAAAATCGCCTTTGAAATTTTCGAAAGATCTACGGAGCTTGGAAATGTCAGAGAGGCGCCACCTGGTGTTGTAAAACCTCAAATGCAATGAATGGCGTTACTTGTATCGGCGTAGATTTTTTGAGCTTCGTTGTATTTTGTCGTATTTTACTTTGACGCTCGCCGTCGCATTCGTAAGCAGATTTGAGCAAAATACTCGCGTGTTTGTTTTGACGCTACCGTAATTATAAATAATTGACACGAAGCAGTTTTAACAGCGAGTATGCAAGCCTTGCGAGATTACGGCAGCGGCGACGAGACGAGCGAATCCGAGGATGAATCCGAGCCTAAAACAACACCGAGTTTGGTTATGAAAGACAAAGCAACGAACATCGAAGACAATATTCGTCACAGCGTGTTCGCTGCACCGCTTCTAAGCAGCGTGACGACCCTCGCCGTTAAAATATGCGCCGCACCCGAAGTCGTTCCGACCGTGAGTAAAAAATAAATAACACAAATCGTTCAAAGTATGATAGCCTTGAAAAAACTGTTAGCCTGACATCTTCGTCTATCGCAGGGCTCCGAACTGTGCAAACGGCACATAGACTCGACGAGCAAAGAAATAATGCACAATCCAAAGTTTGAGGAGCTCTTTGCACCCGACGTCGGGCCGGAGAATCCCTTCAGAACGCAGCAACAGAGAGCTGCGAAAAACATGCTTTCCGGCTACGTCGAAAAGGCTCACATCAGCGAATTCCAGTTTGAGAACCAGAGAAGGACTTTTGCGAGCTACGGTAGGGATAGATCGACTCTTGTTCAGTTGCTTTTTATTCTGCAATGGATGTTTTGATTCAGAATTACATTTGCTTCATGGGCAGGGGTCAAAGTGACGAATAACTGAATGTGAAATAGTTGATAGTACTAAATTTCATTGTTACAAATCTTAAATAAAAAAAAAATTTATTGTTTGAAATTTTGATGCTTGATAGATTGCGATAGATCGCTCAGTTGAATAACTGTTTTGACTACTGACGATTTATTGGTATATTCATTAATTTGAAATTTTATTTTTGGACATTGTGTATTTGCAATGAAAAAAATGTAGATATACAGAAATGTGAGATTTCTGAAGCTGGTCATGGCAAGCAACTGATATTTGTTATTACAAATTCTGACTTTCTGACAATTCAAATGACAAACTTAGATACGCAATGTAGCGAGGAGAAAAAATAAGGAATGCCAACATATTTGATAGAAAAAGACATAAATTGAAAAAAGTTGCAAAACTTTTGTATTTCGCTATATTTACCATAGGAATTTTTGGTATTTTGTCGTATTCGACTGTCCGATTTATCCTGTGCTTTGTTCATACTTTGTTTTGATATTTTTATATATTTTTTTAATACTATGCAATAAAAAATATCCACATTCAAAACACACGGAATCGTTCGTTTCAGGCTACGCTCTAGATCCCACCGTCGACGGCAGCGCGGAAGAAGGAAAAACGCTTATAGGAGCCAAAGAGGCGGCCGAGGAGAGCGGCGCTAAAACGGTCTTCGAGATTACGGCGTTGCGGGAAGCCGATCGGCGAAAGAGAAAAAAGAACGACGACGCGGCCGACATCGAGGGCTTTCTGGGTCCGTGGGGCGGATACGTGGATGAGAAACGAGTTATGAAACCGAGCGATGAGGAGGCCGCCGAGTTGGAAGAAATATTGGCCAAGAGAACGAAGAGAGGCAAACAGATGGAGGAAAAGCCGCTCGAGGAGAAAACCGTTTTGCACAGTAAGATTTCGAGAGGCTTTACATGAGCACTTTTTTCGGAGCAGGTTCTCTGATCAAAATCGAATTATTTTATTTTTGCAGTCAAGGACAGCGTGGATTATCAGGGACGATCGTTCCTGCACGCTCCTCAGGACGTCGGGGTGAACTTGCGATCGGAATCGCCGCCCGAACGATGCTTCCTTCCGAAAGCGCAAATCCACACCTGGGAGGGACACACGAAGGGAATATCGCAGATCAAATGGTTTCCTCGTACAGCGCATTTGCTGCTTTCTTGCAGTATGGATTGCAGAGTCAAAGTAAGGCTCGTCCCATTCTCCCTGCGGCGCAGGACAATGTTACAAGACTAATGTCAATTTTTTTTTTTTTTACAACTCACGTTTCAGTTGTGGGAGGTGTACAAAGATCGTAGATGCGTTAGGACGTACTACGGACACAGGCAGGCCGTTCGCGACATAAGTTTCGACAACGATGGCAAGAGGTTCCTCTCGGCGGGTTACGATCGTTACGTTAAACTTTGGGACACCGAGACCGGTGCGTGCATCAGTCGCTTCACAAGCCGCAAGATTCCGTACTGTGCGAAATTCAATCCCGATCCGGACAAGCAGCACCTCTTCGTTGCTGGAACGAGCGACAAGAAAATTATTTGCGTAAGTCGGTTTAATATGCGAAAACTCGTTGATAAAAAATTACATTCGGTCTCATTGGAGAAGCGACTGAATCATGTGAAATTGTTGGCACGAAGCTTGGAATTAACGTTAGACGAAATTTAGTCCACTATTCGGCGCCTTCGCCGTGTACAGATCCATCATTAACTGTAGAGATCCTTTCTCTTATAGCTGAGCAGCATCGTAAGGTACTCAGCTGTATTATAGATTGACTTGACTGTGTCGCAAGGACTACCTTAAGCCCTAAGAAATCCACTCTTCGTTTGCACAAGCATCCTGACTATTGCAAAATTTCATCGACCATTCGCACCCGCATCTCGCGACTCTACAGAGTCAGAACTATCGCGCTGCCTTTCATGGCCTCTGGTCGGTACTAACATTTCCTTTTTTATTCGCTTTCACAGTGGGATATCAGATCCGGAGAAATCACCCAAGAATACGATCGCCACTTGGGTGCGGTAAATACTATCACCTTCGTCGATGAGAATCGTAGATTTGTTACGACTTCAGACGACAAGAGTCTCCGAGTCTGGGAATGGTAAGCATTTTTTTTCTTAAGCCTCGTGAACTTTCGGAGTCCGAATGTGTATATTTTTATTTTTTATTTTACAGGGACATTCCTGTCGATATGAAATATATAGCGGATCCGACGATGCACTCAATGCCCGCGGTTACGCCGTCGCCGAATCAAAAGTGGCTGGCTTGCCAGAGCATGGACAACAAGATTGTCATATTCTCGGCACTGAATCGCTTCAAGATGAACCGCAAGAAAACTTTTACCGGCCACATGGTCGCTGGTTACGCATGCGGCTTGGACTTCTCACCAGATATGAGGTAAACGACATGATCTTTTTTTTTTGTAAATTCTTTATTAATGAATGCTTTAATGCTTTAATTAATGAATGCTCTAATGCTTTAATTAATTTAATGCTTAATTTAATAATTTAATGCTTTAATTAATTAATGCTTTAATGCTTTCATTATTTAATGCATTAATTCTTTAATCAATGCTTTTATTTACGGTAAATTTTCACACTTGTACGACAATTTTTGTTACAGCTACCTCGTATCGGGAGATGCGGACGGAAAGTGCTACGTGTGGGATTGGAAAACCACGAAGCTGTACAAAAAATGGAAAGCGCACGATGGAGTATGCATATCCGCGTTGTGGCATCCGCACGAGCCATCCCGTCTCGCGACAGCCGGATGGGACGGAAAAATAAAATACTGGGACTAACTGTCCCCGATTATACCGCGTATAATTGTATATTGTGTAACTAAGGACTACTTTTTCAGATATATAAAACGCGTTTGTACGTTATAAGAGAATAGCTTTTTTTTAAGTGACGGAAACTATAAAAATGTGTAAATAGCAATATCGTTAATAATGACCTCGTTTTTTTATATAGAATTCAGCGACTTACAAATTCTCCCGGGTCCTCGATTTATCGACAAACTGGTGTTCGGCGCGTAAACATAAAAATAAGAAAAGTCACCAGCGCGATTCGCTTCCGAGCCCGCCGAGGGGTAGTTCGAGAGCCGCCGGTTCGGACGCGAAGGTCGCTCGCGCGCCAATCAATAACTATGTAGGTAACGATGACTCACCTCGCTACGATACGATGCTCGCCCTCAGTGCGCGTCCGACGTTCGAAGAACGCGTACTGTATTTAAAAAAAAAATAATAATAAATATACATTTTTATCACGGCTGACCGGAGATGTTAGTCGGGATGACCGGGAATGTCTTTACAATGCATCGAATGTAAATTATTCATGGGAAGACACTTAGACAGGCTACTGTTGAATAATATAAATATTTAAGGTAAATTTTGCATATCGCCCTTTCTATCTTCAATCTCGTTCCATGTTTTTTTTTTTTTTTTTTTTTCACCCAGTAAAATCGCAATTTGTGACAGAAATAGTCAAACGAATGTTCGGTCTTTCGGTCGGTAAAAAAATAAAATTATAGAGAGAAAATTATAGAGAAAAAAAAATTCATCTCAGATAAGAAACTTAGGATAAAAGGGTTGATATTATGATCAGGATAGCGCGGCGCGCGAGGGACGATAATGGAAGGTTCCGGTCTCGGTTATTCCTACCACCTTCCGTCGGCAGGGTGGAACCTCAAGGTTAGAAACGCGCTGTCACAGTTCAGTGACCTCTTCAGCGAATTCAACAAATACATTGCACCGGCTTACCACCATGACAGATGCGAGAGGTAAATCCGATTAGAGGCGAAATAAATAGAGCGATGCGATGATCGCTCGGGTCACTTCCGATCGCAATTGGCAGCTTCACCTTTTATTATTAATTATCAATAATATTTGTACACGCAGATCCGTTCAAATGCGTTTATACTCGATGCACAAACGAGAATTCGTCATGGTATTCGTGGCGTTTTTCGCTTGCTTCGGACTGGCGGTTTTCATCGGGCTGGCAGGTAAAACGGCCCTTCGCTAAATTATTTACCATTTTTTTAATAGAATAAATAATTTACATTGTGATTTTTTTTTTTTTTTTTTTTCAAGGTCCGCCGATAACGTCGACGAGCGAGCAAAAGGCCCACTTGAACGGCAGCGAAATGGCAACCGGTCCTTTCACCATGAAGACTCCGGCCCTCTCGACTTACAGTCAACAGCTGTGGGTCATTGCCAAATTTTCCACGGCCAATAGCGACGGTAATTCGACAACGGCGAAGTGCGAAAAAAAATTATTTTATTAATAAAAGTGTTATTTTTTTTTTTTTTCAGACGAGAGGTACGACAAAACTTTCAAAGTGAGCGTCTCGATCGACGGAATAACGCCAGACGACAAACTCGCCTCGGTTCTGGCCACGGAAACCGGACACAATCGGTAAATTTAAATGATTTGTGAATGGGTCATTTTTTTTCGGTTCTTTCCGCTTCCGTCGCCAGGAGAGCTGTTGGGCGCCAGTCAATTTTTTATTAATGAGGGAGTCTCGCTGCGCGCTGACTTCGCATAAGTGCGACAACAATAAGAGAAAATTGCAAGTACTTCTTGATGGTCTAAAAATCTGAAAAAAATCATGTATACTAAGGGTAAATCGTTGATTTTTGTTCTATAAAAAAAAAATAAAAAATCAACGATTACTTAAAAATCTTTAAAAAATTCATACGTATTCAGAAAAATAAACGAATCATTTTCATAGACAAAAAAGTTGTGTTGCCGAGTAATTTGTTAACCAATTAATTTTTTTATGAATTTGTTAATAACATTTTGCAATTATTATTATGCAAAATTAATCTTCTCACCTTTAGTATATATGATTTTTTTCAGATTTTTACACCACCAAAAAGTACTTGCAATTTTCTCTTGTTGTTGTCGAACTTATGCGAAGTCAGCGCGCAGCGAGACTCCCTCCTTAATATTAACGGGCAATAAACCGTTAAATACGAACATAAATTCAACCATTAAATCAAAAGAGAAATTCGAGAAATTCAACGGTTCAGAAGAGGGAGAGAGTAGTTCGCGGTAAGCGCGGATCGCTCGCTGTTTTAGGTGTTGGGAATAGTTCGGTAGAAGAGTGTAAGAAAGCCTATGGAAAACTATAAATATTTCAGATGTGTTGAAGGATTAAGTAACTTTCGGAAATATTTAAGAAACGTTTCATTATAATATTTTGACAAAATCTTTCAAAATACTATTTTCATGTATTTCATAAATATTTCCAAAGATGTGAAAGATTGAAAATAATTCCAAGATGATTTCAAGATATTTTGTGCGGTATGAGAACTGCGTAAATTCGAAAAAAAAAATGTTATACTAATGGAGATTAATGTGATTGCAGGACCAGGCATTTAAAATGCGAGCGGCAATCGTGCGAGGAAATCGTCGTGGCTCATTTGGGATCTCTCGATTACACTCACTACATAATAACAGTCCGTTTTCACGGTCTAGAGAGCTTCCACCAGCGTTACTGCATTCGCGATCTTACATTCTACGTCAGTAAGCACAGCGATGAAGCGAATTGAATGAAACTATCTCAATAGTATAATTAATCTTCGTCATTTTATTTTACAGTTTAAAAACTACAATCCGGCTTTCACTCAGATCGAGATATGGTTCAGGCTGATCTTCCTGCTCGCGACTTTCGTCGTTACGGTAATTACACTCTGTTTTTGGTTCCTGTTTATGTATTTATTTACTAGCAGGATTCGCGTCCTCGCCATCGACTATGGAATTTAGAAACCGGAAATTGACCCGAAATACGTCACTTCCGATTTGAACATTTCATTTCACCTCTGGTAAAAAAAATCGATTTTCAAAGAAGAAATGCCGGACTTCCGATATGCCATCAGTTCCGGTCGAAAAATTTGATTTATATGTAAAATTCAAATATGAAGAGCCAATATAAGTCTCATAAAACTCACACGGACACCTCGTATAGATAGTCATGGATACTCAACAACACTCGCAGACACTCGAAATATGAGTGTGAGTGTCTATAAGAGTGTTCTCAAGTATCCATGAGTTCCTATGTCAGGTGGCTATGAGAATGCTAATGGTCTTGGACTTTATTAAGGTAGTAGCGAAATGCCTGACGCCGCCTAAGTTTCAGAGGAATAAAAGAGAATTACAAATACTTCTCGATCGGATAAAAATCTGAAAAAATCAAGCATGTGGAAGATGCTGATAAGATTGTTCGTCCATAACAATGATCCCAAAATGTTATTCGTTTCCTTTATGTTAAAATTTGTTTAAATTCGTAATTTTCAAGTATTAGATAAAATTCTGAAAAAATCCATACGTATTCAGAAAAATTAACAAATCGTTTTCGTAATAAAAAAAAAAATTGGTTGCCGGGTAATTTGTTGCACAATTTTTTTTTTCAGTAATTTGTTATGACCATTCTGAAATTATAATTATACACAAACAATCTTTTCAGCACCTTTTATATGTTAGATTTTTTTCAGATTTTTTTCTCATCGAGAAGTGTTTGTAATCTTTGTCTCTTTTCTCTCGAACTTAGGTAGCGTCAGTCATTGTGCTAGTACTACCTTAAGTAGATTTACGGGGCCAGCCCTTCTACACGAAGATAATTTATAAACTATAATCCTTTCGTACAATGCATCATAGATCGAATATAACAGTAGGTGAAGCATAATTTCATATAGTTATTAATACCGCAAAAATAAGTGAAGGACCAGAAATAAAAATAAAAATACAAAAAAAAAGTATAAAAAAATAAAATGTATGAGATATGTTTTTTAGATTGTGTGAATAAACCAGCTAAATAATTTTTTTATGTTCACAGTGTTGGTTCGGCCATTCTCTGAGAAAGTATCCAATGCAGGACTGGTCGATCGAGCAGAAGTGGATTTCTACACTACTGCCGTTGCTGATTTTTTATAACAGTAAGAGATTTACGTTTTCACGAATTCTCGGGTTTGGTACGAGCACCGAACAATGATGGGCCATATGAATTTTTACAGATCCCATGTTCCCGATGACCTTCCTCATGAATTCCTGGGTGCCAGGAATGCTGGACGCGGTTCTTCAGACGACCTTTCTGAGCGCAATTCTCATGTTCTGGCTGTGCGTCTATCACGGTCTTCGACAGGTGATTATTTCACCGATAGCAAAAAATTTATTGTATTGTAATTGCTAAAGACAATAATTTTTTCTTCATTTCGCAGAACGAGAGACGCCTGGTGACTTTCTACCTGCCGAAAATTATCGTCGTCGGTTCATTGTGGGGTGCGGCTCTCACTCTGGCGACTTGGCTGCGCTGCACGGAACTCGAAGATCCGACTTACAACTACGTCCTCGACACGTCCAATTACTACGTGAGTACAAATATTTACAACGACAGATTCCTCGCCAACGAAATCCCTGTCGGTCGTCAGCAAACCTGGCAATTGGCTTTGTAAGGCCAGTCGCAGATCTTCAGCGCGGGATTGAAGTGGAGCCCCGTCGGGCAAGTCTGAAGACGAGGCGTTCCCCAGTCGCACTGATAAAATTTGTCGCACAGATGTGGATGCGGCAGGTAGATGGCTCGCGGATAGTCGGCCGGACATCGTGGATAAGGTCGGGGACACCCGGTCCAGGAAGGATCGCAACGCGCCTGCCAGGGCCAATCGCAGACTCGGAGTTCAGGGTTGAAGTGCAACTCTCGTGGGCACTCGAAGAGAACGGCCGAGCCCCAGTCGCACTTGTAAAACTGAGGAAAAAAAGAAAAACAATCACTGTCGGAAGTCACAAAACGAACGCCGATTAATTGCACCGACGTGAACGAAGCTGTTCGAATCACCAGAGAGCAATTGCTGGAAATCGGCAAGAGACTCGGCTCCGAAGAATCGTCGGAGTTCGGACAGAGATTCGCCTCTGCAGACGCGAAGTCCCAATTTCTTATCATCGTGACTTTGTCCCTCATCGCGCAAGTGTGGCCGTTCTGCTGGTAGCAGTCGAAAAGAAAATCGTCGTTGTAAAAGTGTTCTCCGGAGCACGGTGAAGAGCCGGTAGCGGAATTTTCGGAGATTTCGAGGGAATCGCTGCAGGAAGTCAGCAAGGTGCAATCCAGAGGTGTGAAATCGAATCCATCGTACTGCAGGACGTCCGCTGGAGAGTGAGGAGGACACTCGACCGTGGTGTAATATCCTTTGGCATCCTTCAGGAGATAAATTATCGACAGAGACAAATCTGCGAGAAAACCGGAAGGAAATATCGATCACGATAATCTGCAGATACTTTGGAGGATTAAGGAGGGAAACGCTGCGCGCTCGCTTCGCATAAGTGTAAAAATCTGAAAAAAATCATGTATACTAAAGGTACTGAGAAGATTAATTTTGCATAATAATAATTGCAAAATGTTATTGACAAATTCATCAAAAAGTTAATTGGTTAACAAATTAACCGGCAACAAAACTTTTTTCTTATGGAAATGATTCGTTTATTTTTCTGTATACGTATGAATTTTTTCAGATTTTTAAGTAATCGTTGATTTTTTAATTTTTTTTTATAGAACAAAAATCAACGATTACTTAAAAATCTGAAAAAAAATTCATACGTATTCAGAAAAATAAACGAATCATTTTCATAAAAAAAAGTTTTGATTCCGGGTAATTTGTTAACCAATTAACTTTTTGATGAATTTGTTAATAACGTTTTGCAATTATTATTGTGAAAAATGAATCTTCTCAGTACCTTTAGTATACATGATTTTTTTTTCAGATTTTTCCACCATGAGGAAGTACTTGCAATTTTCTCTTATTGTTGTCGAACTTATGCGAAGTCAGCGCGCAGCGAGAGTCCTCCTTAAATTGTGCACGGAAGATGCTAAAGTTGATCGACACTCACGAAGATACTTCATGTTTATTCGCACTGCTAAGAAGCTCACAAAATATTACAGCTTCACACAGATTTCACAACGAAAATCGATTGATCGTTGATAAAATTGAAGACCGGTAAACTTCGAGTCACGAGTGCCGAGACTGCGTCGACAGAACGGGGTGCGTTGCACCGCCTCGCACAGCTCGTATATATCCGCCAAGATCACCGCAGATGTAGCTGGAAATAAAAGGATCGGGCATTAGTGGATAGTCGGTGGGAAGGTATCGTCGTAACTTCGCGAGCCATCGACCGTTCTCTCCCGTCTGCTCTGCGCTCTATCTGTATTAGGCTACGCCTCGTCGAAAGTTGTACAGAAACCCGAGCCGCTCCGCGGTTGAAAGATAAAAGAAGTTGCGCCTCGACCGCGGATCTCAAGGTGGCGGACGACGAGTCGTTGATCCTGACCGTCGATTTATGTACCGGTCATCGTAACAGCAATCGTTCCGTCGCCGTCGCGGTCGTTGAGACGAGCGGGAACCGCGGAGCCGGAAGAGCCGCTGCAAAACATCGTTACAGTTGATTCGGCAATTAAAACTTATCTCGTTATTTTTTTTTTGCTTTCAGGGATTCAAGGTATTCTTCTTCACCGTCGGCGGCATTTACATCGCTTATCTTCTTCTGCTGATTCTTCGAGCTTACAGCGAATTGAGGTCGATGCCGTATTTCGGTGAGTCTCTAAAAAATCCTCGATCCACTGGCGATTTCAGTTATTTACCGATGATTCTTTGCAGATCTTCGATTGCGATTTTTGACTCTACTCGCTGCGATCGTCGTGGCAGTTTGTTCCATCGTCACCGCCAGACAATTCGGCGCCGGTGTTCTCGAGGACAGTTTCGCCTCGCGTCTCTCGACGTACTACAAAACGTCCGCTCAGTTCATGGCTCTGTACGGACTGCTGAATTTTTATCTTTACACGATGGCTTACGTCTACTCGCCGGCTCTTCAGCAAGTCTACGGTCAACGTGAGCTTAAAAATAAACGACGTTATTCGTAGATAATTTTAGTTTTTTGTGTTAACTCGACATATCGCGAATTCTTGCAGACTCTTCCATAACGAAAGACAATCCGGCGTTCTCGATGATAAACGACTCGGACGAGGAAGTGATCTACGGATCGGACGAGGATAGTCGGAGGCCTTTGACACGAGCCCAGCGAAACACCGACGACAGCGATTGAGAGATCGCTGGCTGCTAGACGAATATTTGTACTTTGCAATCGATATTTCGTTCTCAATTTGCGCGACATCGTTGTTTTCGAGGATAAAATCTTCGTGGGGCGATGAGCGATTCTACCCGACAATATCTTGAACGTAGATAGATAAGATAATGTGTCACTTTACTTTTTCCCCAATCGAACTGTTCGACCATCGTCACGTGGGAATCAAACGACTGAACTTTCATCGCGGCCAGCGTAGATAACGAATTTAGTGCAACTTACAGCCGATCGTCGCGATTTTTCGAGCCGTTAAATTTTTTACGAGTAACGATATATATCGACTAGTAAACAAACTGTCTGTTGTATTACCTCGATTATAAGAGAGGGTCGAAGCGGTGCAACCACAATTATGTGGATAGATTGTTGTTATCGATATGTATTGTATTAATCGTTTTATCAACGGTAGACATATATATGTAAATACACGATATTTGAAATATCTTTCGAGAGCGCGTCAACCGTCTAGTATTGATATTTATGAAGCAGCGGGATGAACGCCGTGCCAGAATCGATCGACTCATTACGATATACTATAATTGTTTCTACGTAATAAAGGAAATATCGAAATATGTATTAATTCTCTTGACTCCAATAATGTATTCCTTCCGCATACTTTAAGGTTTAGAGAACACATTGGCGTTGTCATGCAGAAGATGCTTCGAACCCTGGAGTTTGTTTGAGGCTTTTCAATAGATTTCCGCACAGCTGACACGTTTAGAATCTTGAACATGTCCCTGGTAGTATGCTTAATTACTATATACGAGAAAATGTCACTTCTAGATTAAAAATCTTAGTTTTCAACCGGAAGTGGCGTTATAAGGGAAGACATCGTTTCTGTTTTGAAAATCGCCGCTCACGACCGGAAGTGCCCTGATAGACAAGCGGCACGAAAAGGAGCAGTTGGCGCAATAATTGGGACATGTGCCGCAC
>JAPYZC010000208.1:0-75361 GCA_030522665.1 Ichneumoninae sp. A BG-2022a
CTGTGAGTAACTGTGAGTAACTGTGAGTAACTGTGAGTAACTGTGAGTAACTGTGAGTAACTGTGAGTAACTGTGAGTAACTGAGAGTAACTGTAAGTAACTGTGAATAACTGTGAATAACTGTGAATAACTGTGAATAACTGTGAATAACTGTGAGTAACTGTGAGTAACTGTGAATAACTGTGAATAACTGTGAATAACTGTGAGTAACTGTGAGTAACTGTGAGTAACTGTGAGTAACTGTAAGTAACTGTGAGTATCTGTGAGCATCTGTGAGTGACTGTGAGTAACTGTGAATATGTGTGGGAGTGTCGAATCGACACGAACTTTTTATTATGTTGATATAATATTATTTATAATAACGTTATAACTAATATAATTATTTCGCCGGTATGCAATTCCTTTTCGTGAATCAGAAATCGCCGATATTTTTGTCGAGCTACCCTTCCACTTTCTGTCCAAATTCTGCAACCCCATGCGTGTGCACGTCTCGTCGCGCAGTTGCACAAGTGTGCGGTTCGGGTGCTGCAGCCAGAGCGAGGAATCTCTCTCTCCGGTCGATACAACCCCCCGGTTATCGATCCCTCTCTCGGCAGCCTCCGTGTGCTCGCGGAGGCCTCGCGGTTTAACCGATTTCGAAACAATAATCCCATTGAAACTACATACGTGCTCGTATCGGGTTACTCAAATGGTTGGGACATGCGATTTATAACAAAGTTTATATCATTTATTGTACGAGCATTGTACGAGCGTGGTATCAAATCGAACGATCGATGTAACGTTTTTCGCACATTCAACACCGCGAGGAATTACAATGGTTGTTTTACATATATGAAGATGATCATATTTGAATATGATCTTTTTTAAAAAAATGACTTTTATTGCGGTTCGTTTTTGTGGGGCTCGTTTTATTGATCGACCTGGAACGATTAAGGTACCCTCTGCACGGAACACTAGCCAAACGAGGGCTAAATTTTTGCCATTTTTTGTCCGAAATGTTGGGCATTTATTAACAGTAACCGAAGTCGATTTGTTACTGCGTGGGTCCTCAATCAAGGAAACTATTGATAACGATGTTTTTGCAAACACATAAGCTGATAACTGCAAATTTCCATGACGATAAATTTGGGTTGCGATTTTTCAAAGAAGAATCCTTAATTTTCAACGAATTTTAGTGTACGACAGCTCATTTTGTTCCTCAAATGTTGCTCTCCAAATTCACCAAAAAGATTTTTTAAGTAGTTTTGGCCGTTTAAAAATGACAGCAGTTTGTTAATGTCAAAAAATTCGCCGGTTACACAATGAGCCGTATTTGTCAAACGGTCAAACCTACAAAAAGTGTACTTGCTGAATTCGTAGAGCAAAGTTTAATAACCAAAATGAGCCGTCGACGTTAAAATTGGTTAAAAAATACGGATTTAACTTTGAAAAAACGCAACAAAAACGTACTGAAATGGAAATTTGCATTTACCAGTGCATTTTTTTTGGTTGAGGATACATGCAATAATACAAATCAACCTCCTTTAACATTAATGATTTCATACAATTCCGTATAAACGATTGTAAAAATTTTACCCTCTTTTGACTAGAGTGCTACACATCCAGGTAGCAAAAAGTCATCTGGTATCAAAAAGTTATCTAAATGGGTTACATATGTTCGTCCGGATGGTAACTATAAGCTATCCCACGCCCAAAAGATAACTTTTCGGATGGGTGGTAACTTTCGGACACCGTTCACGCGCACGTATGTAATCCACTTAAATCACTTTTTGATAACTATTTTTTTTTGTGCTTCCTGGACAGTAATTCCCTTAACATTTTGGACTCGGTATTTGCATTTAAAATTTGTTCCGTTGCCAGGCAAATGACAACTGTTATTTTACACGAACAAAGCTACCAAAAATGAATACATTTTACGTAAAAAATTATTTAAATCCGTGAGCTTCGCAATACCGATCGGTATTGGAACCCCGTTAACATTTCATCGAATTCAGCACTGAGATAAATTGCAAATATTATTTCGCGTCTGAAAATTTATGTCAATAAATTAACGCGGCGTATGGAAATTATGCATTTTCGGTGGATTATTGCATTCGCCCCCGATGCATCGAGCGAATGCACTCTGAATAATTGGCTTGGAAAAATGTAATTAAAACCTCGGAACTAACATTCCCTATAATTGAGACCGAAATTTCAAATTACACACACAGTGAACATTTTATCGATAATCCTTTGAACATTTTTTTTTTTCAATGACGGAAATAATAACGCGTGTATGATTTCATTAGTTCTTTTGTTGTTCATCGAGAACACACTGACCAACCGATTAAAATATATACGTCTACAAAATAGCACAAAGAGCTTTTTCAGCGATTCGATGGTGATAAAATTTACTCGGACGACGAATTCCAGAGTCAGCTATATAGGGGGGCGGGTAAGGGGGGGGGTGAGGAGGGGAGAGGCGGCAGCTCTACGCTCCGGATACGGCCGGGGAGTATCGATCCCCCCGGCAATTCGCGATTCGGTGTACACAACAATTTCGACAGAATAATTCCAATCAAATTACGTCGGCTGGACGATCGCTTTTGCCTGGATATTTATATCTCCCGCGCGCGGCCGTTCTCGGGCAAAAGCCCCGCCCGATAAGATCCGTAAGCTTGAAATCTCATGGAATCGCCGATAAACTGTGCACACATGCTCTCGGGCGATTCGCTTCTCGTATCGCCGATCGCGAAACAACTCGCGAAGTACGCGAATACATCGCGTTCGTGTTGCGCAACTTAATTTAACGCGATGACAAAATAAACAAAAAAAAAAACTTGAGTGATGGAAGTTCGGTAATTGGAATCGACGATTAAAACTTCATTTTTTCGAATGTTTTGAAAAATTGTCGACCGAAAAAATTATACGTAATTTATATTCGTTGCATAAGTTGATTTAACGACTCGACTAATAGAAGAACCGTATGATCGTTAATTAGAATGAGCGATTAAAATTTCAATCTTCTAAGGATGAAAGATTGTTGGATGAAAATATATGAAAATTATAGTCGATGCGTAACTTAATGTAACGTCTCGATGAAAAAACAAAAAAACGTGAGAGGTAAATGTCCGATAATTGGAATCAACGATTAAACTTCAATTATCGAAGATTGTGAAAAATTGTCGATGGACAAAAAATACGAAATTTATATACGTTCCGTAACTTTAACGTCTTGATGAAAAAAAGGAGAACTTTATGTTCGTTACGTAGAATCAACGATTAAAATTGAAATTTTTTAAGACTGAAAAATTGCTGCTGTAAAAAATAATACGAATTTTATATCCGTTGGGTAATTAAATTTAACGTCTCGATGAAAAAAATAACTTGGGAGCTGTATGTTCGTTAATTAGAATCAACGATTAAAATCTCAATTTCCTGAGGCTGAGAAATGGTTGGAAAAAGATACACGAAATTTATATTCTTTGCGTAACTTAATTTATCGTCGAAATGAAAAAAAACCCGAGCTTTACGTTCGTTAATTAGAATCATCGACCAAAATTTTCATTTCCAAGACTATGACAAATTGGTGTTGGTGGAAAAGAAAATTCAAAATTTAACCTCTCGATGAAAAAAAAGAACCTCACAGCTGTATGTTTGTTAATTAGAATAAACGATTAAAACATAAATGTTCGAAGACCGACAAATTGTCGGAACAAAACATATGACATTTACATTCGTTGCGCAATTCAATTTACGTCCCGACAAAAAAACACAACAGCTGATAATTGATTAGTCAAAATAAACAAATAAAACTTTCAAAGTTCCAAGATAGTGAAAAAATGTTATCACCTAAAAAAAAAAGAAGGAATTTATGCTTTATTTGAACTCTTCGAACGACCCGAGCGACGTGCATAATGCTGTTTGCTGTGTGAATTTGCGGCGGAGTAAAAGACGGAACGAGGTAGCGGAGGCGCGCCAGCAATATACATATATATATATATACATATGTATATAGATATATATACATATAGCGTACTATATAGAAAAGAGAAGGAACAACGTGGGATCGGGATATCTCACGTTGCACTCGGAACTTTATTATCATTCAGGATTAGCGAAACGTTCTTGGTGCTCGCTGTACCATGGCTGCACACAACGAAGCTTTTCTTGATCCGTATTAGTTGGTCGGTAGGTAGGCTCCAGGCCGGACTGCGCGAGAATTCGTGCCTGTGTGTATGCGTGTAGCCGCAATGGTCGCGCACCGGCGCCCGCGTACTGTTTACGTGTGTGTGTGCGTATGCGCCACAACAGCGCTGAAAGTTATTTATAATGCGTTGCTCGAGTGTGCTTGAGGCACGAGACATGAAACCCCTGTGTATGACGGAGTCGTGTATGGTGGTGATTGGCTCGACCGGCGTACAGTAATCAACAAAAATTAATCGCCTCGAGCTCAAACTTATTTTATCAATTCGTTAGTCCGTTCCATGAGAATGGATCAATGATATTGAGTGGGCGATTTTTGTTTTGTTTTTTATATCGTTCAATATAATTTAACGATACAATCAACAAAAATTAATCGCCTCGAGCGCAAACTTATTTTATTAGTTTATTAATCCATTCTATAAGAATTGGTCAATACTTTTGAGCTGGAGATTTTTTTGTTGTTTTTTTATATGGTTCAATATTATTTAACGATACAATCAACAAAAATTAATCGCCGCGAGCTCAAATTTATTTTATTAATTCATTAATGCATTTTACAAGCATGAGCCAATAATATAAAGCTGGTGATTTTTGTTGTTATTATTAATGTCGTTAAATGCAATTTACTGATATTAAAAGCGAAACAGTAACAAGAACAGTAATCAATAAAATTTAATCGCCTCGAGCTCAAGCGTATTTAATTCATTTATTAATCCATTCTACGGGAATGGATCGATCATATTGAGCTGTCGATTTTTGTTGTTTTTAATATCGTTAAATATAATTTAACGATATTCAAAGCAAAACTGTAGCAATAAAAAATCTCCATGAATCTACAAAAATGTTCTCGTTATCGGAAATCAGATAAATTATTAATTGTGGAACGCTCTGCCGATTAAAATTTTATCGCGAATCGAGGATAACTCGAAGAGTCTCGTTATCGATAAAGGATTAATATCGTTGCGGCAGCAAAGCTCTCGAACTGATTAATCGAGAAATTAGCTCCGCTCTATTTCCGTACGAGCGGACGGCCGGTAACTCACTGCATATGAGTTAATACATGTATGATCGCCATTATTATGGACATACGGAGGGAAGGGGATGGAGAGATACTTTACCAATCCCACGAACGTAATCCTCGGACGCATTAACTTAATTAAACGCTCAGTTGCTTCAGAAAACGGAGCCCGTGTAATACGTGGAGGTTCATATTTCAATTATATTCCAGTAATATCAACGTAAAATTTGGACATATATAATTTCACTAAAACTAAAGTAAATAACAAAAATTTGTACCAATCCCACGAACATAATTCTCAGACGCATTAACTTAATTAAATGCTCAGTTGCTTCAGAAAATGGAGCCCGTGTAATACGTGGAGGTTCATATTTCAATTATATTCCCGTAACATTGACAAAAAATTTGATCACATTATAATTTCACTATAGCGAAAATAAAATAAAATAAATCTTTAGCAATCCCGCGAACATTAACCCTCGGATGCATTAACTTAATTAGGCGCTCAGTTACTTCAGAAAATGGAGCCCGTGTAATATGTGGAGGTTCATATTTCAATTATATTTCAGTAATATTAACGAAAAATTTGATCACATTATAATTTCACTAAAGCTAAAATAGAATAAAATAAAATAAAATAAAATAAAATAAATCTTTGGCAATCCCACGAACATTAACCCTCGGACGCATTAACTTAATTAGGCGCTCAGTTACTTCAGAAAATGGAGTCCGTGTAATACGTGGAGGTTCATATTTCAATTATATTCCAGTAATATCAACGTAAAATTTGGTCATATATAATTTCATTACAGTTAAAATAAATAATAAAAATAACAAAAATCTTTACCAATCCGACGAATATAATTCTCGGACGCATTAACTTAATTAGCCGCTCATTTACTGCAGAAAAATAAGAGCTCGACTTAGTAACCTTACGGTGTTACTCACGGAACCCGCGTAATACGTGGAGATTCATATCTCAATTATATTGCGGTAATATCAACGAAAAGTTTGGTCACATATACACTGTAAAACAAATTTGTATGAAATTTGATGTACCGTACTGGAAGTTTTTATGCATAAACTGGTATACTAAACGTCATGTACAATTGTGAAGAAAAGTGAATGTTCAGCGTATTAAAAGCATTGGGAATACTTTATGACTAATAATTGACTTTAATTTTACTATGAAAGTACTTAAAGTTTTATCATTTATTTTAATTTCAATGAAAAAGTAAAGAAATTTATCATCGTAATTAAATTTAAATTAAATTAAATTTAAAGTACAAGCTTTTGCATTAAAAGTTCCAGTTCGGTACATCAAATTTACAATTTTCGTTTACAGTCTAAATAAAAAAAAACTTTAACAATGCCACGAAAATAATACGCGAACGTATTAACTTAATTAAATACTGAGTTACTTCAGAAAACGAGCCCGGATAATACGCGGAGATTCATATTCCAATTATGTTCCAGAAATATCAAAGCATAACTCGATCGCATATAATTTCACTAAAAGAATGAAGTAAAAGAAAAACTGCTCTAGCGAAAAAACCCTCAGAATTCGTGGCGATAAAATCTCACCGACGTCACAAGCTTAAGCGAGCTAACAATTATTTTTAATTCAACCTCGAAAATCCCGTTTTAAGTAACACACTGAACTACGAGAGGTAATTTTTACAAAAGTGTGTAGCACGCGAGTTGGCAGTGTGCTGGCAGATGTAATCGAAGGTCGTTGCATGTGTACAGCATATATATATATATATTTTAAATATATATTATATATATGTACATTTTTATATATATGCTATATGTACACGAAGACAAAAGGTGCAAATCATGCGGCAAACAAGCCGCTCCGAGCGCGACGTGTTTCGTAACAAAGCGAGACGACGTCGAGCAATGGAGCTTCGGAATGAGGGGCACGAGAGAAGCGCGAAGATAAAGGGAGAAAAGAAAACAGCAAAGAAGCACTTACGAGTATGTGAGCGCGGCAACAAAAACAAAGGTGCATCGCTGCATAACGGCTATAACAAAATGAGTCTATACAGAACCAAAAAGAGATTTAAAAAAAAAACCTAATAAAAAAAAATTCGTTCCAACGAATGCAACCATCAAAGCTATTTTTTTAAAACTTGTTTCCAGACTCTTCGGCTTTCTCTCTTTTCACGCTAAAAAAAAAGCAAGCAGATAAAAAAAAACAAAAAGAATTAAAAATCGTCCGATATTGAACGATTGTTCGTATATAGGCTGACACGGGTCCGCGATCGATATCGGTCATCGAACTCGTGGTCCGACGCCGAACCGACCGGAGCTAACTCTCCTCCCGGTTATTATATATATATAAACCGCCGATCGAATGGAATGCTCGCCGAATCGAGTGCACCTGTGCGAGCCGGTGCTTCATTATTAAATTAATAATGCTGCACCGAGTGCCGATTGTAGTTTAACCCGCGTTGCATCTCGCGCTGTCTGTGGCCCTGCGTAACCGTTCCGGGTTTAAAGAATAACATTTTTTTTCGTCAGTCCGGGCGGCTCTCTCTGTATTCCTATGACCCTATCAGCCTGCATCCTACACAACGCTCTCTTCCGATAACCGAATCGGGTTGTTCGCACGAATTCAGTGACTCGATAAAAGGCCAACCCCCCCCCCCCCCCTCCTTCGCGCACGAATCCACTATCGCACTGCGCGCGGTACACGAGTGTGCGCGCGCACACACGCACCGAACAACGATGCAGTGTGCGATCCTCTAATGCGCGTCGGACGAGAGTGCTGGCCACTCGTGCGATTGCACAAACGAACATTGTGAAAGTAACGCGTCGGATAGAGCGATCGTTTAACTTCCTTTTTTTCAATAATTTTTTTAGTTTTTTTACTATTGCTTTTTTTGTAACGATTGACTGTGCGACTGCGGAGCATCGACTAATTATTGGCACCAACATTTGTACATGCTGGTGAAGCGATGCGATAAATGCTTTCGGGCAGATTTGTTTTTTATTGGCGATATTCGACACTGAGATAATTCGCTTTCGTACACCCAGAAAAAAGATTTATTCAAATCTAATACATTTCGATCTTCGAATGACATTTATTGAGATAAATGAAATGTTTCGTTGCCTTAACAAAAACTTTATTAGATTCAAATAAAGGCTTTTCTTTACTTTCGGTAAAAAAAGTCTATTCGAAGTGACTATTTATTGATTTGTACTTTAAAATAAATGTTTATTCGACACAATGAAATCTAATCATTGAAAATACGATTTTTAATAGTTATTTATTCGCGTCAAGTAAATTATATATTTGGCCAAGATAAAACACGGTTATTATCCGGCAACGCGCATTACAGAGTCGTGAACACGTCAATAAAAAGAATAATACAATCAAACAAATAAATGTATTAGAATTTAATAAATTTAATAAATAGAATTTAATATATTAGAATTTAATTAAGATTATCAACCAAATAAACATTTTTCTTCGTCCCTAATAAATTTTCTTTGATGGGGATAAACTTTTTTCTGGGTGTGCACAGTAAAAAAGGTACCAACGTTTTTTGTCCACAAATGTGCACAATTATTTTCTTTTTAATTTTATTAAAAAATGGTGTTCATTTTACAAAAATGTCTGTCAATTTTACGAATATTTTTGGTAAAATCGACAACAAAATAATTGTGGACAATCGTGCATAAAAAAGGTTTATTGAATGAACAAATATTTTTTTACAGTGTGCATTGAATTCGCTCTGTGCAAGGCAAAAAAAATCTCTGTGTGTATATCGAGAACCGACCCACGCAGAGTCATTCCCGGTTTGCCAAATAGATCGGCAACTCACCGCACTGTACCGCTTCCCCTCCCTCTCCCGGCCGACTTGCCACTCGGCGAGACTCTCGCTCGCAGTCTACGAGCCAGTTCGATATCAAAGAGATTCTATTTTTAATTCGTTCGTCAAACAAACCTTGACACACTTTGGTGAAAAAAATAAATAAAAAAGATGTTTGAATAAGTATGATAATTTATCGTCGTTGATCGAGAATTTTGATAGATTTTGCTGCCGCACTAGCCAAACTGTTACTATCGTGCCAAAAAAAGTCGATACCACCTTAAATCGAGTTACGTAAAAATAATAAAACGTCGTTGAAATTTATGGACATTTTTATTTTATTTTTCCGCGATTTTCGTGGAACCGATGTTTCGATCGCCAACGACCCGAAAAGCCTCCGTCTAAATTTTTCCTGTCCCACCCTTGTATTTGCGCTAACCTCGTATCCCCCTAAAGAAAATTGCTCGAGCCCTCAAAGAGGGTCCGTGCGGTGTGCGAAACTCTCGTTTTAAGGGATTCCCACGTGAACGACACGACACGGAATCCTTATCACCTGCACCACGTCAGTCTTCGCTCATTGCGCGAAGCAGAAAATGTCTACATTGGGCAGGGTTGCAAAAAGGGGTTGAAAAAAAAAGAAAGAACGGGGCGAGGCAGGAAAAGCGCACGTGAGACTGCCCAGGCTTAGGGACGAAGCACGAAAGAGAATGGAAGAGGGGAGAAAAAATAAGAAAATTCGACGCGACGTCGGTGAGGAACGGAAGGGTAAAAGGGTTCGTTGGAAGGAAGTCGACGGGGGTGGAACGCGAGGGACGGACGAAGAAGCCGAGTTTATCGGTCTTTCCATCGTTCTGGGTTCATTACCGTATTTTCTTTTGTCCCGACCACCAACCTCTTGCCATTTATATTGTTCTATTTTCATTTCCTCTCCATGTGTACATGCTCCGTGTTATATGCATATATATAGATACATATGTATACGTATGTCTGTATATATATATATATATATATTTAGGCGCGCCCTCGCACTGGCTCGCTTTATACACGTACATAACGTGGCACGAGATATTGAAGCCCGACGTTATGCAGATTCAACATTTTCTCTCACTTTGTCGGAGTGGAAAATCCGGGACTGCGTTAGCTCGAACCTGCCGGCGGAATTGTCATTTATTTAAAATTTATCTCACAGTCACGGTAGAACGAATAATTTTTTTATTCCAATTTTTTTCTTCTTTTCAACGCAAAGTCGATCCTGAAAAATGCATCAGGTCCACGATTCATTTATGAGGAAAGTTTCGTTAATTAAACTTTTTCGCCAGAGGTTTCGATCGTACTATTTTTATACAACTATTTCAGTACAACTACTTTAGTGCAACTATTTTAGTACAACTATTTTAGTACAACTATTTTAGTACAACTACTTTAGTACAACTATTGTAGTACAACTATTGTACTACAACTATTTTAGTACAACTATTGTAGTACAACTATTGTAGTACAACTATTTTAGTACAACTATTTTAGTACAACTATTAGAGTACAACTATTTTAGTACAACTATTTTAGTACAACTATTTTAGTACAACTATTGTAGTGCAACTATTTCAGTGCAACTATTTTAGTGCAACTTTTTCAGTACAACTATTTCAGTACAACTATTTCAGTGCAACTATTTCAGTACAACTATTTCAGTACAACTATTTCAGCGCAACTATTTTATAATTAGATGAACGATAATTCGGTTCGTATTTGTTTCGCAGAGGGCACATTGGAAATCATAATGGAGATACGTGAGACACTGAATACATCTCTATGTACACGATGTAATAAATTATCGACGTCGAGATAGATAAGCACACCGGGGAATACGTGGGTTCGGAACGTTATTATGATAATAGAACATGGCATCGAAGCGGCAGAGCATCGGCTTTATTCGATAAACTGATGCGTCGGCCTGTGTGCTCAGGCATAAGTACGTTAGGTATTGCGTACGTATCCCCCAGCTCACAACTTTTCCGGCGAGGATTTAGTTCACTTTTTTCTCTCTGACGCGAACATTTTATCGACGGTGTCGTCGAAATCGAATAAATTGCAAAAACAACTAAAAAAAATAATAGTGCAATAAAATAAAAATAAAGGAGGTTTTACTGTTCTTCGAACTGCAAGTTAATCTCCATTATTCTCCGCTACTGTTTTTTTAAACCCGCGCTAATAAATCGTTTTTAATCACGGTCACGAAACTTTTGTTTGCCGTTCGCCGCTCGCTTCGCTCGTGCAATATTAATTCTCCGATGACACGATGTATATATGCACATCTATGAAATTATTCCACGCGCGTTCGCGACGGACGAGTGTACCTTGGGCGAGTTTGTCTCGCCTGTTTCATGCGTTGTATTATTATTTTTCATGTTTATTCTTGTTTTTGCAGATCGCGGCCGTGTAGCAATTTCGTTGTTTCGTCGGTGATTTTTTTTTAGATTTACCTTCCGCACCTGCGAAAGTGTCGCCTCTGAAGTTTTGCTAATTATTCCACTACACTTCTTTGTTCGATTGCCGAGGCGATACTCGCGGTTGAGCTTCCTCTGTATTACATACAAGCTCGACGATCGTTCGTGTTTTTTCTTCTTTTTTCCAGCTGTTATGATAAATGTGTGAGTGCGAATGGATCTCGTAGCCTTGAATTATACGTACTCTCGTCACAGCTGCGTGAATCTGTGCCTTTGTCGACTCCAGCACGAGGAAGTGGTTATTGTTACACTAACTCGCAGGTATTGTTGTTATACATTTAATTACGGTCTTCTCTCAGTACGTTGTAATTTGATATAATTCAATATACATATATGTCGATTTTATTTTATACATATTAGTATTTTATTTTATTTATTATAATTTTTAACAAAAATGGATTCATATCCACACTGTAAAAAAATTCATATGAAATTAAATGTACTGGTACCGAACGTTTTTATGCATACACTCAAAAATTAACAGTACAGTATATTAAAAACTTTAGAAATAATGTACTTCAATTGTACTACACAATTGAATTGCACAATTGTACAATTGTGATGAAAAATTAATGTTCAGTGTAATGAAAACATTGGGAATACTTTACTGGTAGTTTTATAAAAATCATTTCCCTTACCGTTACTATGAAATTACTTTAATTGTTATGATTTGCTTTAATTTCAATGACAAAGTATATTAATTTTTCATCACAATTGTACATTAAATTTAATATGCCAGTTTTCGCATAGAAACTTCGAGTCCTGTACATTAAACAATTTTTCTTTACACTGTATAAAAATACTTTAATTCTAATAATTTACTTTTATTTCGCTCTTAAAGTGTATTAATTTTTCATGACAAATGTACATTAAACTTAGCGTACGAGTGTTTGCATAAAAATTTCCAGTCCGGTATATTAAATTTACAATTTTTATCTGCGAAGACTCGTTGCGTCCCTGAAAATATAATTGGATTGCTCGTGAAAAAAGCATCACCAAATTCGCACTTAGTTTAGGGTGGATGATTCCGTGTGTCGCGCAGTCCGGAGCTCTTTCAAATCATATTTCGAAATCGACATTGGGCAAAAAAAAAAAAGTTCGCAGTCCTTGACAAATTGAAGGGGTTTTTTCCTGTCTCCCTTCATTCTCGTTTTCTCTTCATTTCTCTCGGTTATAACATGTTCCCATTGACAAATATTACACGTCCCTCGTAGCCGTTCCCCGACGACGGTCAATATTTCATCGATGCGACTCACGAGCGGCGAAACGCAATCGCACTGCGGCCCGGCAAAAGTTTCGTCGACCTGATAGACAGGACGTTTCCGTACATTTGTACCAACACGCGCTGCAGCCTCACGTCATGTACACACGAGCACGTAGTTTTTCAGCGCTATGAAATTAAACTGGTTCATCAGTTTGACAAAAAAAAAAGAATGAAAAAAAAATTGCAACGTCGACGAGATACAGAGTTATCCGATTGTGCGATGCATGAAAATCGGACGTGAAAATTTCGACGAATTTCTGTCTATTTGATCGAGCGAATTTTCGTTTAATACCCTTTTGGTCAGCGGATTGTTATTTTTTTTATTTATTAAAAAAGTAATTAAAAAAAAACGGAAGTCCAATGAATCGAGAATTCGATATAGGAAAAAGGGGTCCGAGAGATGAAAAGTTGAAACACAATCGATTCTGCATCGAAACTTTTCGTGGGCGAGGAACGGATGGGATAAAACTATTTTCGCGAAACGCGTCACGTGCAGCCTTTGAATCCTCCCGGGAGGCGAGGCGAGATGGAACGGGGGAGCGCGGCTTCTTCAACGCCGCCGAGACGCTCATTTTTCAAGTAGCGCTGGAACGAGGCCGAGAGATATAAAGGCGACGAAAGAAAAAAAAAATTGCACAAACTGTATAGCCAACAGTGATGGAGAGACGAATAAAAAAGAGAATCAAAAAGAATGCAAAAAAAAAAAGTTGAGCTGCTGTTTTTCTCGCTGTATCGTTAAAACTCTGGCAAAAAGAGGCTTGTATTTTAATCGTCAAAACAATGATTACTGTGACTAGCATTCGCAATAGCGTAACACTTCCGTCTACATGGACTCTCGCTAAAGGATTGAAGGAAAAAAAAGACATTGCACAACGGTCTTCGGCTCGATGGCGTCAGTTTGATTAATTCGCTTAATGAATTTCTGTACATATAATAATTAATCGCTCATTCTTTTTCTATCTCTTATTTATTAAATCGCAGTTTCATGAATCGTGGTGAAAGAAATAGAAATAGCTTAATAGGGGAGAAAAAAAAATTGAGCTATAATTATTACTCCAATTCCACGCGATGAATACCGCCGCGAGTCATAACACACGGGCACGTGTAGATCGCGGCTATTTTATACACGCGGTAAAAAAATTATTGCTCTACACTTTGTGAAAAGACTCGTCGAGCGAGTTTCCAATTTCCGCAGTCACTCGTACAACGTTACAATAATCATTAGCGTCGGCAGCCGGTCAGGGAAAACCGGGGAATCGTGGAAATGTCGGGGGATTTTTTAATTGATCGGGAAAAATGAGGTACTGAACAAAACGAGGAAAAAAATAACAAAGCTTTGAGGAATAATTTTTTTATTATTTTTTTTTTTTAATAAGTCTATGTAATTGTCGAAAAACGAAGGTTTTTTAAATTACCCATTAATATCGGACCTTCGTCCACTGATATTAACTCTTATCGGCGTTATTATGAACTTAAATTTTATTAAGATAACAAAATTACATTTTTGCTCGGGAAAAAATCGCGGAAAATTCAGTCAATGTCTCCAAAGTTTTTAGTGCCAAGGATGATCATTAAAATTTTGCTATTGTCGGTAAAATAAAAAATTCAAAAATCGCTTTTAATCAGCTCGACAGTAATCCGCACGCAGTTTAAAGTCGAGTCGGCCAATACACGAAAGAGTAAAAAAAACTAGACCGATCTAGTTGAGAAACTGCAGATTCAATGAAAGAGGAAACGTCAGGGGATTTTTTAATTGGTCGGGAAATATGAGTTACTGCGAAACAAGGCTGTGAAGAATATTCTTTTATTTTTAACAAGTCGAGGTAATTATTGGAGACCGAAGTACATTTGCATTGCTAAGTTGTGAACTTTACATAAAGCGACATTATTTTCCATCAATAATTAATATTTTATAATAATTTCATTATATGAAATAAATTTCTTTGAAATTAAAAAGTTGTCTACTACACGTAAAGCTACATTATTTTCCATCATCATTGAATCTAATATTAAAAAAAAAATGAATACCCATGTTAATATCCGACTTTCATTAACTGGTTACATCTATCGACGTTATTATTAATGCAAATTTTATTAAGAACAAAGAATGACAATTTTCTCGCGAAAAAATCAGTGATTTTTCCAAAGTTTTTAATACCGAGGATCATCCAATTTTTGCTATTATTAGCAAAACAAAAAATTCAAAAGTCGCATCAATCAGTTCGTCAGTAATTCGAGCGCGCATCCAGAAAAAAAATGTATTTGATGACCACCGTTTATGAGGTTTAAATAAAATAATTATTTAAATTACGTAAATAGTTATTTAAACGAAATAAATAGTTATTTAAATCCAATAAATAGTTATTTAAATCAAATAAATATTTTACTTAAAGAAATAAACGGCCGTCAAATATTATTTTTCTGGGTGCCGTTTAAGGTCGGCTCGACCGATGCACGAAAGCGTAAAAAAAAACTAGACCGAACCAGCCGAGAAACTGCAGATTCAATGAAAGGGTAACGTCGTCGACCGGCCTTAGAGCACGGACAGTCGAAATGCAAATATCGGCGGCGCTGGCGTTGGACTCACCTTTGGCGATAATTATTTTGCATTGCATGCATAATAACACGTGTGTGTGTTTCCGTGAGCAGCGGCTGCCGTTTGCCTCGCGGAAATCCTCGTATATCTCTGCATAAAGTATAGTACAACGTGGCATATAATACGGTAGTATAATAGTGGCCTACACTAATGCGAAAGGCAATGCATCTGCACCCACACGAACGACAATGAAACATATCGAGAAGTGATGGGCGTGCGGCGCACGTGTGTGTACATGCACGAATCCCGCTCCGACGCTGTACGAGCTACAGCGGAGTGCGTGATTCATGTGCCAATTATCGTGCGCACACAGCCATGCGTCGCGATTCGTACAATACACGAACGCGAACACACCGCGCCAGTCCTGATACGCAATGAGATGCGTGTGCGTGCACGTGAGCTTGCACACATCTCACGGGTACGATGTTTGCGAGAGGACTGTAATTTTATGTGTCAAGTGCGCCTTCGTGGTGATTCAATGCCTCGCTTTATGTCTGCGTAACGATAAACTGCACACCGACGATATTTCCGTGCGTTGGGTCGAAACAATTTTAATTTTTAAACATTTTTATTATTATTATTATTATTATTATTATTATTATTATTATTATTATTACTATTTGTTTTTTTAATTCATGTTAATCGATATGAAGATCAGTGATCGCACATCGTCGTCTTCGTGGTGATTCAATGGCTCGCTTTACGTCTGCGTGACGATAAACTGCACACCGACGATATTTCCGTGCGTTGGGTCGAAATAATTTTAATTTTTTTTTAATTTTATTATTATTATTATTATTATTATATTTTTTTTAATTCATGTTAATCGATATGAAGATCAGTGATCGCATATCGTGGTCTTCGTGGTGATTCAATGGCTCGCTTTACGTCTACGTGACGATAAACTGCACACCGGCGATATTTCCGTGCATCGGGTCGAAACAATTTTTTTTTTACATTAAAATTATTATTATTATTATTATTTGTTTTCTTTAATGTTCATGTTAATCGACATGGGGGAAGATCAGTGATCGCAATTCAAGCGATAAATTATATAGTACGGGGGGCGCCTGCCGGGTACGCCGAATTTCGTGGAACCATTGTGGGAGCGCCTTCAGACCGAAAACCTAAGAAATTCCACTCCGCATTCGGGGAGGCCTCGCCTCTTCAACTCGTCCATTATATATATACCCGGTTGGCTTCTGCGACACCGTTGAATTTTGAGAGAATATTAGAGAATTTTTGGGGGGAAACGATAAACTTTTTTTGTATACATTTTTTTTTATTAAATTGATATTTAATCGAGATTTTTTTTACGAGTTTCAATATCAGCAATAAAAAAAAATGTAACTTTTTTGTATTTTTTTTAGCGCGTTTGGGGATGCGTGACTGAACGTTTCGTGGAAATATTCCTTCGTAAAAAAAACCATCCGAAATTACATATTTTTTTAATCGATCATGCGATATATCATTTCGATCGGATGTTTTAACGCTCGACGCGTAATTGGAGCCGGAGGCATTGAATCCATCATTATACGTCACCCGGTACTCCACAAGCGGGGACACGGCTGCAATATACACTCGACTCTCCTCTTCCCTCCCGTCGGCTTCGACCACTCGACTCTGCCGGGTGAGATAATGAAAGAGAGAGGAAGAGAAAGGAGCAAAAAAAGATCAAGTGGGGTCCGGCCGTTGGGCATCTGTTTTGTATGTACACCGTGATTTTGAAAACGTTTTTCATTTAAATATTTGTACCTGTACAAACTTCGCATTTTATTTGAAGAAAAAAAATCCATTCGTGTGTGGACATTCACCGTATTGTATATACAAGGGGAAACAATAATTTATTTTTTCGCCGTAACACAATCCACTGATATGGAAAACTTATGTTGGGCTTCAATAATCAAATTCAATTTCAATTCATTGAACGATCAAAATTATTACGTACTACGTACAGGGTAGAGAATAATTTCGTGAAATCGGAATACAAAGTTTCGTAAAAATCATTTTGTTAAATAAGTGACAAACTCATTTTTTCAAGTTTGAATATACAAACCTGAACTTTTATTTCCCGTGTCCTTAAGAACATTAGTTTGAACTTTCGTTCGTAAAAGTAGAAACCTCATAGAGCGATCGGAAAATTAACAAATAATAAATTGTGAACGTTTGTCAATAAGTTGTTGTAAAAAGTACAAACGTTTTCATATGAATTTTACAACAAAATCTTGTCAGTTCTACAAAAATGTCTGTTAATTTCACGACTATTTTTTGTAAAATGAACAACAAAATAATTGTGGACGGTTTGAACGAAAAAAAGTTTGTTAATAAATGTGCAAATCTTTTTTGCTGTATATGGCTGCAAATCCCTCCCGCAAAGGGCAAAGAGCTAATAACTCTGAGATAAATTAAGGCCTTTTTTCATGTATTATTTCAACCTTGTATTCCCACAATTGTTCCCCATTTATGAAATAAACATTAGTAAAAAAAAGGGGAACAGTTCTCTCTTTGATGTACCGCGGAAATTTCATCTTCTATCGTTGCCGCGAACAACTTTGCTCGGGCGCGTTGCCGTATCGCAATCTAATTAGTTGGGTGTATCTGGCATACGCTATTAATGCTTACTGTATAACTATACCGAATTTTAGCCTTGTTCGGAAATTCCGTTCGTCGGCCTCGGCACGAGAGCAAGCACGAACACGGCCAATGTTATTAAACCGCGAATAATTCGGTCTTTGCCCACCGGATATTAATAACCGTGGAAGCGGTTTCATTGGTGATCCTATCGTCCTTTATTAATCCATGTAAAATCAATGTGTAATACCTTCTCGATAAGCGCCCGTTTTTCCCGGCTGTAGAAATTTGTTCTTCACTTATCAGATTACATATATTCTAGTCGTTAAGTTACTTTTAACTAAAAAAAAATTGCTATTACGAATTTTGCGTTCGGATTTAGGTCAAAACTGCTATCGAATTCCTCTTCGGCCCGATAAAATACGGAGGCCATGTCGTCTAAAACATTTTCTGAATGTCATTAATTTTTGGGAACATTTTTTTAGTGTTATCTTAATCATAATGTAACACTTACAAATCCTTTATCAAGGTGATTAATGATTATTATTATTACTACTGAAAAATATAAAAAAATAGTGGCAATGGATTTTAAATAATGTCATAACATTTTCAAAATCCATTATCACTATTTTTTGACATTTTTCATCATCCCGGAGAGGACACGAATAATTCGGTCTTTGCCCAAAGAATATTAATAACGGTGGAAGCGGTTTCATGGTCCTTTATTAATCCATGTAAAATCTATGTTTAATATCTTCTCGGTAAGCGTTCGTTTTTCGCGGCTGCAGAAATTCGCTTGTTCATTTATCAGGTTACATATATCTTGGCATTAAGTTCATTTTCCTCGGCACCTCGGTTTTTCCGGTATTCCATCGAAAAGCAAAGAATTCGCAGTCTAAAAACTCACAAAAAAAAACCAAAATTTTTTGCAAAATTATAATTTTTTGTTTCTGTCTCTTACGAACCAAGGCTATGACCGATGTATTTCTTACCACCGATCACAAATCCACGACTCATTTAACTCCGACCTCAACATATCATACGAAAACTCGTTCCAGAAGCCAAAACCAAAAAACAATAAATACAATTTTTTTTTCACCATTACCATTTTCATATTCTTCCCGTGACATTAAATTTGAATGGTTTATCGACTGCGTTGCATTTAATCCGATATCTACCTCGGTTATCTCTCAATCGTTGTGAAATATATCGTCGGGCTCGTTGTTCCTGACAATTTATAGTTCCTGCCAATGACAACTGGTTTTAAATAATAAGTGGCCCTTCCTCCTTTTTTTTATTCTTTTCCTTCTGCTTCTTCTTCTTCTTTTCTTCTCTCGGTGGCCTCCGCTTGTAACGTGCACGCGTGTTCGTGCATACCTGAAACCCTTGTGTGCTCCCACATATACACATATATATATAAAAATATATATACCATATATACACATGTATACACATATATACACATATATACACATATGTACACATATGTATGCGAAAGAGGAAGAGAAAATGAAAGAGACAGCGAAGAAAAGAGAGGCCCTGAATTGGCGATAGGAAAGAAGCTAAGAGAAGCGAGACGAAGACAGAAAGAGAGACAGAGAGCGAGCAGAATGCTCGAGCGAGTGTATCCGGTCGTTGCCACGTCCAGAGCTCGTTCACTTGTTTTGTCTCCGTCCACTGATCTACCGCGCGTGCATGTGTGCGACTTGAAGGTGCCCTCACACGGTCTTCCCTGTCCGGCGGTAATCCGATAATCAATAAACGGTTAAATCTTCGAATTAGTTTTTGTTAATTAGGGAACTTAAGCCCCCCCCCCCTTCATATCTAAAGTCCTCATAATTAAATGACGCCGATGTGTATCCGAGGCTTTGAAATCGCAATTAAATCGCCTCGGCGAGACTGAGGTATTATACGTGAATTAATCACGACGAGGAGCCCGCCTGCGAGTTCTGTGAAGGAGCATTTCCTCCGGACGGTAAGCCGACAAACTCTTCGGTCTACGTGTGGAGTTGCGGAGAGACAACGGTGCACACCGCTGGTCTCCCGGAGCTCGCGTCCTCGTCGGCGTCGTCGTCGTCGCGTTTAATACGATCAGCTGGCATGTCGGAGCATCCATTTACCGACTCGAAGGCTTTGCCGCTACAGCACTCTCCGTGCCCCTCTAGCAGGAAATGCAATTGATCGCTCGATGTTTGTGTTTCGAGAGTTCGTGTTACTCTCCACGTAAGCCCTTCTCATATATACGTGTATAGATATATATATACACTGGATACGTGTGTATGTGTGTATAGTGTGTACAAGTGAGATAGCACAAACCACTTCTCTGTATGCGACCCCAATTTAAACTGCCTCAATTTCGATCAGGCTCTTTTCGATCATCGACTTCTGTTCGACTGGCGCGAAGTAATTAATCGGACCTTTCAGTTCGCAAGTGGTAGTTTTTTCTTTCTGTTTTTATTATTGTTATTATTATTATTATTCTTTATTTATTTATTTATTTATTTATTTATTTATTTACGGGGGCCAGCCCCTTTACATTAACAAATATACCTTTTTATCTGGTACAGGTTTTCATAGGTAACTCGTATAAAGATCTAAAAAAAAAAAATAAAAAATTTTACAATAACCGCTACATATTTATCGCCGATATTTTATAATAATAATATTAATAATAATAATGATTATTATTATTCGACACTTCTCGTTATAGTTTTAAGAAAAAGTTAAATATCTTATTGCCAACTGGTTGAGTCTGATTCTTTTGTTCTATTTATCCGAGCAACCGCCTCCGCATCATTGCCATTATTTACTCAGTATCCTCTCAAGTAATGTGATATTATTATTTGCACTGTTAATGCTACACAGGGTGAACAATAATTCGAATGATGATCATACGACTCTATATAAGTGTCAAGAGTCGTTATAATTGTTTTGGCCGATACGCATGCGCTGACCTGTAGGGTTCCATGCGTTAAATATAAATTAATTAATTAATTAATTAATAATTATTAATCCGCGAATACCTTGCTCTACGCAAAAACTGATGTGCTTCTTGTAATTGAAAGAGTAACATTTTTCAGTACAAAATTAGATAAACAACATTTCGAAGCAATCGCCTCTGTCGGCAAAATAATTCCCCCGGGAATCTGCAAACTTCCAACTTACAGGAAACGCAAACTTCCAACGTCGTCTCTAAGGCAAATTTTAAACGTATTAAAAGATTAACTTGGCATTACTACTTGAATATGACGGAAAGTATCAGATTTTCCAAAAAATTTTACCATAATATCTATGAAAAATTCTGAGAAATCCGGTCCTTATTAAAAATATCTCTCAAGCAATATGGTAATATTTACTAGATGCTTCTCTCAGTGTAACAATAATAAATTGTAACCGTTAACCTTTTGAGCCATACATTTTGACACTATAAAAACAAAACCTCGGTATTTCATGTGACGAAAATAGTTGAAAAAAATGGAAACTGAGGGAAAGAAGGTGGGCCACCTTATGTCCCATCGTGACGCAAAAGGTTAATCAAATTGTAAACCGCCGCACAATGCATCAGGAATAACCCGGCCGAAGGTCTTCGATCAATGTCCTATTCGCCCACCCTAAGGCATTGTAAAGTATTGTAATAAAAAGAAAGAAAAAAAAACAAAACTAACATCGTAAGGGAGGTCAATAAATGTAATTCACTATTGTTATATTATATATCATTATTATAAATGTAATTTACTATTGTTATATTATTATATCATTATTATAAATGTAATTTACTATTGTTATATTATTATATCATTATTATTATTATTTGGACAAAAATTGTCTTTGACTTTAATATGCAATCGGGTTTCATTAAACCATATGCGATGGAACTCGAGTTGCAATACGTGACCGCGGCATTCATGTTAAATAGAGAGGTACTTTTGCATAATCGTATTTTAATAATTTCCTCGTTCGCCGTGCACGAGCGTTGGCGGGCGAAATTTTCGCGAAAATGTGATTTAACGAGGGGTATGTTGAGATAAAATAGAAAATGTATGTATTCCGGGAAGCTTGCGCATTCAAAACTCAACCTCGTGTAGCAATGCCCACGCTCCCATCTGTCCTGTGCACCGGAGGGACTTTCCTATTTCGCCACGTTCCATGGATTTTTCTACTCAAATATGACTGCCGCCGAAAAGTTTACTGCTCAACTATTGTCCGACCGACGTGCTCGGCCCGACCGCGCATCCGATAGCGGAAATAAAAGCAATACGACGATGTCGACTTTCCCGAAATTCCATAACCGTTCGGAATCCATATCTCGAATACATTCGCGATTGTTTCCAGTAATTTTGGCGAAACGTTAAATTCGTTAGCCCGGACGAGGGGTTTTTGTTGACACATTAATTACTCGCAGTTTGCTCTCGGCACTCCAATTAAAAATTCATAGCGTTTCGTTGTTACCGAATCCGTAATTGTTTTACAATGTCCGCTACGAGCCAGTGTGACCCCAACAATTGTCATAACAATTTATTGTTGTTCACATTGAACAAAAAAAATGTATGCTTCATCCGAACGACTAGGGTAAAAGTGGGGAATATGGCCCGATCCATATATCATCGATTTACGTGTTAATCGAGGTGGTCCATATTCACCACTCTTACCCCGTAATGCAGAAATTTAATTTCATCGCCGATCCGGTGGATAAAATTTAATTTCATTAATTATTTCTGTCGCTCAAAACGGAACCCGAGCGAATACAATGGCAAAAGTTAATGTCATCGCCAATAGAGCGGATTGTATAACATTTTTCGTTCAATTTATTTATCAATTCTCGATGAAGGCGAGCTCGACTACAAAAATTGTCATAAAAATTTATTGTTTTGATGTCCTCATTTTTTCAATGCTTCATCAGAACGACTATAGTGCCGAAATTTAATTAAAATTTAATGTCGTTAATCATTCAATACAGAACGCGAGCGAACGCAATGCCAAAAGTTAATATCATCGCCAATAGAGCGGATTTGTATTAAATGTTTAATTATATTTTCTCATTTCCCACTGGAAGCCACTGTAACGGCGAAATTAAACATCCACATCGATTCACCGAGGGATATTCAATTGTAAAATTTATTTTTTACACTCGTAAAAATTCCTGTGGTGAAAAATACGAAAGATAAGGTTTTTTCCGTGCATTCATACGGCCCTCGGCATTTTACGATTCTCGTTTCGCTCTCCCGTCTTTATCTTCCTCTCTCTCGTGTGCCTATTTCTCATCCGCTATCTCGCTCTCCCGTGGACTATTTTCACGGACAATATTTTGCCGGTTTGCCACGTTGCTATAGCAACACCGACTGAGTACGAAGTCTCCGATTTTTGTGTGCGATCTTTTTTTTTCTCTTTTCTTCCTATTCTCAATCCCCACATACATAAAGGCGCGCATATGAAAGAGTCTGCGGGTGTATACATATATATATATATACCCACGCAATGCACATACGTACTATGTGCGTGCATGTGTATCGGGAATATATATGTATATATATATATATATATGTATATATATATATATATATATATATATGTATATATATATTTATATACATCGCATTTCGATTTCCGCGCTCGTTTGTCCATTATACAGCGATTTCTTCTTTTCAAATTTTTCACTACAAGGTCCATTACAAATTCTCTCTTTCCGCAAGCAGGCCGGCATCGTTTCGCCGGTAAAAGCTCGCAACTAAAGTGCGGTCGAAAACGAATCTCCTCTGTTTTTTTTGTATTTTTTTGTTGTTGCTCTCTAATCAACTGGCGGGGTGATTAGTGCGCCCAAATAAAACATTATACAGTACCTCGTCCCATTCGTTTTCTCTCGTACTCCGCCACCTCCGAAGTACCCGATCCGACGAGCAAATAAATAAAAATAAACAAACGAAACCCGCCCTCGGCGCAGCTCTTAAACCAACGAGTTTTTACGCCAGGAAAGTTAAAAAGAAGATATCGCCCGAAAAACGAAAAACCATCGACCCTTTTCGCGATACCGTCCGCCAAACTTGTCCCTTCGGTGCCTTTTTGCCACTCGCGACATCGGGCTCGTCAAATCTCGTTACGAGCATTACTCAGTGTTTGTGCAATAAAACGAACGAGTCAGGAAAAATGAGCCGTGTACTCGTTCGCCGAACGACCTTGCCCAGCCGAAAGCGAGCTTGTACAACGAAATCCGCAATTTCCCGCAATCCCCCCAGTGGCCCATTATCAAATTCGCCTCCGCCCATCGACAATTATATATCTTCGCTTTTTGGCTCATACACTGTAAAAATAAATTGTAAATTTAATGTACTGGAACTTGAAATTTACTGACTTTATTCATATTAATTAAACATTAATGTATTTTGCTTGTAAAATTGCAACACACATGTGTTTGAAATTTCACAAATGGTTTATGTAAAAAAGCTTCCAATACTGTTCATTAATTTTCAAACAAAATTTTTTTACAGTGTATCAAACACGTAAAAATAATAGATATAGTACAAAATCTGCCGTTTTCCGATATAAAAGTTATGTCCCTCTTTTCGCGGTCTTATCTCTGGTTGCACCGAACCGATCTATATATATATTTATACAATAAATATATATAAAGCGAGCTTGTACAACGAAATCCGCAATTTCCCGCAAGCCCTCCCAGTGGCCTATTATCAAATTCGCCTCCGCCAATCGACAATTATATATCTTCGCTTTTTGGCTCATATGAAACACGTAAAAATAATAGATATAGTGCAAAATCTGCGGTTTTTCGATATAAAAGTTATGTCCCTCTTTTCGCGGTCTTATCTCTGGTTGCACCGAACTGATCAATATATATATTTATACATATATATTTATACGTATATGTACATATAGATATACAGTTGGTACGATAGTGTCAGTGATACGGCGGGCAAAGTCTCGTTCGTATACTATCGACTCAGCCAAACCCCCCGCCCCTCCCCGGCCGTAGCCGGCGAATCAAATTAAATCCAGAAGTCCAGAGCCGCAGCGAAGCAAGCATCGAGTTTTATGGAGCACCGGAGGATGAGAAGGGGGGAAGAAGAAACTCGATAAAAGGAGCCCGGATCTGATGCTGCATCGGGACGCATTCCTTCCACAGTGTACACTACCCAACAGCTACCCAAGTTTTACTCGAGCATATTATTTCACGGTTGAATAATGCATGACCGAACGAGTGTTGTTTAAATAGTGTTGCGCCGCCGGGTTTACGCAACTCCGGGCCGGGATGTACATTAAGCGTGTTATATTGTGTATGCCCCTGGGTACACGGGGTGCAATGAAGCTTTCGAATAATAAACGATTTAACTCCGCCACTTTGTTATTAAAATTGTGTTATCAGTTTTTCTTTTTTTTTATCGCTGCCGAGGTTACCGATACAAATTTTCAATTCTTAAGTTCATTAATTTATTAAAAATTGTAATAAGGTTGAGTGGTTAATTAAAATGATTAATTGAAGAAATAAATACTAAAAGAGTCAAATCTAACATACAATTCTCAACAGGCTATGAATACTTTAAAAGATAATTATATAAATTATTCAACTGCCAAACTTCGTTATCGAACCTACCATTTTTTTTAACCATTGTTTCAGCTGCTAATTAAAATTGAGGCATGCGCAAGAAGCGATTTAACTCGGAATTTCGTTATCAAAATTGTCTTATCTATTTTTGTTTTTTTTTTTATTACTACCGACGTTACTAATACAAATTTACAATTGTTAATTTCATTAATTTAATAAACATTGTAATAACTTTAATTGGTTCATTAAAATTATTAATTGAAGAAATAAAAACTAAAAGACTCGGATCGAACATACAATTCTTAATACGCTGTGAATACTTTTTAAAAAAGCTTTAGGATAATTATATAAATTATTCAACCGCCAAACTTTGTTATCAAACTAACCATTTTTTTTAAATCACTGTTTCAGCTGCTAATTAAAATTGAGGCATATACGCGGAAAGTGTTATAACTCGGAACTTCTTTATTAAACTTCTGTTATCAGTTTTTTTTAATAATTCCCGTTACTAATAACATCTTTAATTCTTATTTTAATTAATTTAATTAAAATTATAATAACATTAATTGATTAATTAAAATGATTAATTAAAGAAACAAACATTACAAGACTCGTATCGAACATGTAACTTTGAGTACCCTGTCTATACTTTTAAAAAAGCTTTCGACTTGTATAACCAATTCAATTCCCAAACTTCGTTCTCAAAATTACCAATTCTCTTTTTTTAATCATAGATTCATTCGCTAATTAAAATTGAGGCGTGTACGCCTGAAGCGCGCGACCCCTCGGTGGATACGGTTATAAAAAAAGAACTTCTGATTAACGACGTGAGCGTTTTAGCTCGGAAGCTTCGTGATTAAAAAATTCTTGCCGAGGCAACGAAGTTATTTTTTTTGTTATTTTTATTATTCACTCGGTCATTGCGGGTTGACTCATGCGGCTCGCCATTGCACGCGAGTGGATTCGCGCAGGGCGGGGAATTATTGAGAAATAATTGGTGGGAAAATATACTACGAGTGAAAATCCGCGACACAATGAGGAAAAATGTAATGTACGCAATGAGTGCGCGCGGTGTCGGTGATTTTTGCGATTGCGCAAGGAAGAGTCATTCATTAACTTGTCGGAGTCGCGCGGACGCTCGTGTCGCGCGATAGCGCACACGACCGTCCGAGGTGGAAGCGAAGTCGAGCCGCGAGTAAATTCGTTCCTTCTCGTCTACCTAACCGGGTCTTTATGCGACGATTATTCATCCGCCGGATTGCACGGGCACGGTAAGGTAAACTAGCTCGCCGCGTCAAAAAAAAATTGAACTCACACTCGCACCCCGGTCATTCCTACACGGGCGGAACAAACAAATGTGAGCCGCTCTCGGGAAAGCACCGGCGCGTTCGCGCATGCGCACTCGGTGAGTGAAATTTTACACGCTAGAATCGGCAGGCAGGCTGACACGTGCGTCGCAGACGCGGGCTTGTTGGCACACTTGTTTGTTCGACAAATTTATCTGGTCGGTACTCGTTTCTCGACAGATAGCCAAACATACCGGGTTAGTCGGTTTTTTTTAAATAAAAAATGTAACACCCGTTTGGTGTTTGAAAGTCCTTGCCGCATATATCATAATACATAAATCGTATTGTCTTTATAGGGTAGGTCAGGGTGATAAGGACGTGGTTTTTTAAACAATGTGAATTGGAGATTCAACGTTAGGGGAGACCGGGGCAAAATGGCACAGCGGAGCAAAACGGGACAGTGAGAGCAAAACTACATTTTCCCATGATTTTTGGATGCCCCATTTTGTCCCAACGATAGATCCGGGTTTCCAAACCCGTTTTGCCCCACCTACCACCATCGCCACCATCCAAAAGTTTTTGGAGAAGTGCGTTTTGTCTCATTGTCCCGTTTTGCCCCGGAGTGCCATTTTGCCCCGCGCTCCCCTAAAAACAACCTTAAATTTTGATCGTAACCAAATCTAGAAACATCGAACTGAAGTCATTCGCTCAGAACTTTCGACATTTTCGATGCGCTATTTAATTGCAGCTCTATAAATAAATACAATTTAATTACAGCTCTATAGATAAATATTTGCAATAGGCCATATCACACGGACACTATGGGTGATATGACCATAGTAATAATGGTGCACTGAGAAAAAGCATAGTATTTCCGACTATGACGAATATTTCCTAGAGGAACGTCTATATAGATGGTTTCTGACAAAGTATAGGGTAGACCGAGGCAAAACGGGGACGCTAAGCAATAAAACCTGGTACAACGATACCGAAAGCATACATCCATTGTTTTTCACAATAAAATTGTATTGGCACCGGTTTTGAAGGGATATTTTTTTTTTAAACCATCTGGGGCAAAACAGGGTAGATTTGACTTGCGGCAACTTTTGTTAACTTCATTTCATTTTGGCCCGGTTTCCCCTACTCAATTCATTAAACTATAATTATGGTTGCAACAATGCAACAATGGTGAAAACACTAAGATTATAAATAAATAACAACTAATAATAATTTTTAAAACACGCATAAACAACTTTTATACACAGCGAAAAAAAGTCAATTGAGTCAACAAAAATGCGCGTTTACGGGTGGCGAAACAAATGTTTGGTTCATCGAAAGGAATACCTCGTTGATCGAACTAACAGGCTGTCGAATAGAATGTTTCGATACTTTTACTACGACAATTATTTCGCTCGATCAACCAAAAATTTGTTTCGCCACCCGTAAGCGCTCGTTGTGTTGACGCAATCGATTTTTTGTTCTCAGTGTATATATATGAAAAATTGGCATAGACGCAGCTCGACGTGTATTCGAGGTTGTACTACACGTTGCGTGAATTCAATGAACTGTATAATAGCACACAGACTACAGCATTTTTATAGCAGACAACAAATAATCGCAATGGTAATACTAGATAACGGCGGCCGCTTTTCAATTTATCTGAGTACGTTTTTGGGCAAATTTTTCGAAGTTTATTATCTCTGCCACTTTACATTTATTATTTAAATCCATCGGTACGAACGCGCTCCCCCAACCACAGAACTATTGTGCCAAATTATGTCAGCCGTTTCGACAAACAGAAAATTGGGAGGCCTCGGTGAAACGTGTAACTCTTGCCTTTTTGCCCTAGCGGGCAGTCGAGAGTTATAAATGTAGTTCCCCTTGGGAACTATTGTTTATGGTAAAAAGTCAGTATTGTTGCTTTTACTATGTAATTTTTTCTCAGTGTAGTCGATTAGGCCTAAAGAAGCGTAGAAGGATTGCACAAAACATTTCTTGGAATATTTTATGTTGTCTACAGAAAATACGGAAAGACAATAATTATCTCCATCAACTGTTTCGGATGCCAACCTAAAAAGGAAATGGTTTTACTGGCAATATCACCCGGAAATTGCGGTAGATATGGCGACATGCCTTGTCGCACTGACCCTTGTACATACAATCTTATAATTTACGGTGCAATCGTATTGTATCCACATATACTAAAAACTGTGCACACGGCAGCGCTATTCGTGTTTTTAGGTTAAAAGATATTACGCCTAACCGTATCACCCGCGTGGCCATATCACCCTGCTTTACCCTAATTCAATAATTATCGTAATTAACTCTGCGTGTGTACGCTATATTTTCAGAGACACGGTGTGTACGCTGGGTCTTTTAAATAAAAATAAATAAATAAATAAAAAGGGGGAAAAAATAAAAAGGGAACAGTCGAGCTTTCCAAGTTTTCTAGGCTTTCAAAAAATCTGAAAAAGTTCTAGGTTACTTCTAGAAATGTCTACTACATGGCTCAGAAGTTGCCAGTCAAAAGTTTAAAAGCGATAATAAAAATTGAAGAATAGTCGAAAAAGTGGAAAAAACGGAGTTTCAAATTTCGACTTTTCTTTCAAAGACCCAGTGCGCACATGCAGCAGGATTAATAATCCAGCTCGCCGAGTCGTAAAAAATTGAACGCGGTCTAGCGAACCGGTCATTCGTAGACGTGCGGAACAAACAAATGTGGGCCGCTCTCCACAAAAACGGCGCGTGCCCATGCACTGAGAAAAAGACATTTTTGGGGTTAACCAAATTCGCGGTGACATACAAAGCTGTTGTTCGGTTGGTTTGAAAACTGAAGCATTCTTTTGATGAACGATTATGCGCTTCAGTCGATTCAAACAAAATTTGATATTGTCCAATTAAATAATGCCTTTGAACGCAGGTGAACGCGCCTTGGTTAATCCATCCATTTTTTTTCTCAGTGTGCGCATGCGCACTCGGTTAATGAAATATTCCACTCGAAAATCGGCAGGGGGCAGACACGTGTGTCGCAGACGCGGTCTTGTTGGCACGCTTGTTTGTTCGACAAATTTATCTCGCCGATACTCGGTTCTCGACAGATAGCCGAATACTCCGTAAAAAATAATTTCGTAAAATCGAAATGCCAAATTTCGTAAGATCTAATTCCGATGTTTCGTAACAATAATTTTGTCAAATAAGTGACGAACGAGTTTATCACTTATTTGAATATACGAACCTATCCTCTTACTTCCCGTGTCATCGACAATTTTAGTTTGTACTTTTGTTTGTAAACCTAGAAAATTAACAAATAAAAAATGGTGGAGGTTTGTGGACAATAAGTTGTTGTAGAAAGTACAATTTTTTTTTACTGTCTATACCGAGTCATTCGTTTTTTTTTTAATACAAAATCTAACACCAGTTTTATATTTGGAACCCCTTAACACATACAGATTTGTTTGCCTCAAAAAATCGCATTGTTTCTACAACTAAAAATAATTATCGTATTTAATAATTCATATATTTTCCTCTTTTCTGTTGCAGGTAAGAGAACAAGCGACGTTCAAGTGAAATGCAAAGGAAATTCGATAACGGTAAATACGATTTTAACGGCAAACGAGATTTAAAATACCACATGCGAAGTGACAAGTTACGCATCGAATTCAATTATGCGAAATTTTCCCGTCCGTTGCTCGGCGCGGATTTATTAATATTTCAAAATTACATCCCGCGAGGAATGGCCAGGGGGGTGGGGGGGATTGTGAAAATTGTGCAAACTTTAAATTCGACATGAGCGAGTAGGAGAGTTTCGAGCAATGTAACGGGAGCATTTCCGGCCGTCGGAGTAATTACTCGCTGCGGTGGCCTCCGACTGTGAAATTAATGAAGCAAAACACGAGGATTTTAGAAAGTCCGAATCGTACGTTTCGAGGTTGCCGAGCTTCAAATCCCCCCCCCCCCGTCACCCCTTCAACTCGCCAATTTTCCTTCCATTCCCCATCAGCCGCGTTTTTCCACAGTTAGCGGATGCGAAGTTTTCATCTCGCGATTTTCTCCAGCGCACTCGATCTTTCCAAGCCGGTCCAAGTTCACGGAACTGCTTGTTATTATACGCGGTCGATTCGCTTTTCCAAAATCTCGCAACGACTAAATGACCCGGTGCATCGGGAGGGGCGGAGGGGGATTTTCCCGGATTATTCGTGGCTTAATTAAAGTGCCTCTCATAACTATGGTCGAATAGGTATGTCCTCTCTTGCAGAGTTTCCGCGACCCGGCGAGGATCCGGCCGTTGGGCAATTAGACTATCGATTGTGACCTCGAACCGGGTCGCGGCAGCGAGGGTACCAAAGCGCGCCGGGTCGACTGCTCCTGAGGGAAAAATAAGCGCGAAATGTACGATACATTCTCTTGTAAATTCAAAGCCCAATTTACTATTTTTAAATTTGTTTATATTCGTTACAATTTTTTTTTAACTCAGTAGGGTTAGCAATACATTTTTTTTTAATACTCGATAAGCATTCGGCAATCACGATCATTCATCAGTGCCGTATGCGTGGGTGTCTGGGTGGGTAAACAAAAATTATTTTCCAAAATATATTCAATGTTCGAGCGTTATAATAAAAAATGAATGTTGCCGATATCAGTGAGAATCCTTGCCGCTAGGGTTAGAATGAAAATATTGGATCAACTGCGCATCGCTCACTTCATGTTTCGACTAATATCGCTTTATTGCGAAAATTCCAAAAGGAAGGGAAAAGTGTAACGGAGACTCGGAACTCCTGAGGGGAAAATGAACGTGAAATGTACGACTCATTCTCTTGTAAATTCATGTAAAGGGCAATTTACTCTCTTCAGGTTTTTTATTTTCGTTCCAAAATAATTTTTTCAAATACTCACTAGGGTTTGAGCAATACATTTTTTTTATACTCAATAGGGTTTGAGCAATAACGATTAGGCAAAAACGAAACAATTTTCTAAAATATATTAAATATTGCACCGCTATAATAAAAATGTATGTTACCGATATCGGTGAGAATTCTTAGCGCTACGGTTATAGTGAAAACCTTGAATCAATTGTACATCGCTTACTTCCTCTCTTAACTTTCATCGCCTGCGTGCAAAAATTTAAAAAATCATAGATAAAAAATCGTGTTTAAGCAATACAATTTTTAATACCCGTTAGGAATTGACCAATAACGATTAATCATCAGTGCTATATGCGTAGGTATCGGTGCGAGTAAAAAAAAAACCATTTTCCAAATTCTATTCACTATATATTTCAATACGATGCAAAAAATATTCCACCGTTATAATAAAAAATAAAAATAGGGCTTAAGCAATACATTTTTTTAACGCTCATCAGGTGATTGAGCACTATCAATTATTCGTGTTATATTCGTGTTATATGAGTGGGTATCTGTGGGGAATAAAAAAAATCATTTTCCAAAATATATTAAATATTCCGCCGTTGTAATAAAAAATAATGTTACCGATATTATGTACTGAGAACTCTTGACGCTGCGGTTATAGTGAAAAATGTTGAATCAACTCCACATCGCTCACTTCGTCTTTCAACTTTTATCGCTTTCTTGCGAAAATTAAAAAAGAAGAAAAACAGTAACGGAGACTTGGGAAATTCACGGATTACTTCGGCACCGTTCGCGCTGCAGGCGCCTTCGCCGCCGCCATCGGGTGGGCGAAAAGAAAGTAGGCAAGTTCGGCAGGGTGGAAAGAAGGGCAGAGAGAATATATAAGGGTTCGCGGGCTCTCGTTAAAAAGTTTTACAGCGAGGGGCGTTTGCACTCCGACGACTCACGACACGATAACGCGTCACGGCACCTCCGACTTTGCTCGCCGGCGTTATTTGCATATGTTATTGGGTAAGTTGCTCCTTCCGGATTCTAAAAGTACCTACATCGATCGTAAATTTTATCAACTCTTTCGCGATCTTCGCAACGCCGCATCGAACACTTTTTTTCCTCTCGAGGATAATCGAAGCAGTGTCTTTTTTTTATTGAAAAAAAACTGCGCTTCTTAATGTACGAATTTCGGAAAATTTTCAAATTTGGTTTCATCTCCAAATTTCCTGTTCGGTAGAGTAGAATGAAGTGAATAAAAAAAAATTGCGCGCGTCAAAATTTCAACCTGTTTTCGTGTGCTGAAAATCCATCCTCAGCCAACATCTCGGAAACATCCGCGAGCCGGAACGAAACAATTAAATTAACTTTCCGAGATACTTTGTTGGCATCGAATTAAGAAACTCTCCCGGCGCGTCTCGCGAAGAATCCACTTACGAACAGAGTCAAACTTTCCACGGCTGATACGATTAATGGTTTCTCACTGACGCTTGGCGAAAATAAAACTGGAAACTCCGCTTGTTTGGTTCGAAATTTACAATGTACATACGTTTGTGTAACTTTGAATTCAATTGATATTGAAATTTTGTAAACGAAACTCAAAAATTAGAAAATTAGGAAAATTATATTGATATCAATATTTATGGTCGGGAAGGGAAGGCGTAAACATTCGTCAGAGTATAATGTATAAATCATTAAATAAACTACTACATTGATATTAATTAATATTAAATTAATATTAAATTAATATTAAATTTCCAATACCGTGTAAGAAAAACGACTTTGCACCCGTAAATGATCCCAACTTCAAACGAGTAGAGTATCGTCAACAATGACACCCACCTCTTAAATCGACGTCGTGTCCAAGTGTGCCATAACCGCAGATCGAGCGGGAACCACAATGTGCGCCAGGGCTCATGCTTCATTATCGCTATTGCCAACTGTAGCTAACCAGCCTTTCGTTAATCTCTCGCTAATTGGCAGTCAGCAGCAGGTACAACGGATCGCCAATTGCATCTTCCCTTGCGACAGTCTCGGTGAGCACTCATAAACATGCATACCTACCTGTGTCCTGGGTATTAGAAACGCCCCGACTATCCAGAACCCGCGCGGACAACGTAAATGGCCCCCGGGTCGTTGATAACTCATAGGATTACAATGTTGCGTAACTCGCGGTTAATTGCTTGCCAGCAAAGAGCATGCGTACGGGATGTCCAGCGACCTTTGAAATCCTTGGAGTCTGAAAAATCCTTGAATTTAGCTCGTCCTTAAAAAGTCCTCGAAATTTCCTTCAATTTTTAAGGACATTTTTGGAATAATATTTTCTTGTAGAAATAAATTGCTCAATTTTTTCATCGTTGGAATCGATTGGGTATGGCAACGCGCAAACTCGACGCACAAGTACTCACATAGGACAATATTAATAAATTTTTTTTGTCATTATTTTAGTTATAAGATAGTTGAATCTTACAAAAAGTTTGAAAATATTACTGAAACAATAAAAGAAGAGATACGTCGTGGTACGTCGATGTCTTCCATGTTACTTACTTCTCCGTCCGTGAAACTTCCGAGACAGTCCTTGAAAGCTCCTCGAAAAGGCCTTGAATTTTATTTCGAACCTGTACCAAAAACCATGGTAACGTATCGTCGGTTTGTGAATTAAGCAACTCTGCAACGGTCCTGTGGAAGCGACGATACAGAATTCCTATCTAAACTCCACTTCTCGAACAACTGTTGTAATACGTATATAGATCTAGCAGCAGCATTATAATTTTCCCTTCGGGACAAGGGGACATTTTTGCAATTACTCAAAATTAAATTCTGCGCAACTTGCGACTCATAATCGGTTAGCAAAGAGCCGCAGGACATCCCGTGTGGCCAAGGAAATCCTTGAATTTTTATGGAGATTTTTGGAAAAATATTTTCTTGTAGAAATAACTTGCTTAATTTTTTCATGTAGGAATCAAGTGTTAAAGCCCAATTGAAATCCTTCGAGTCCTTGACAAATCCTTGAAATTCGCTCGTTCTTAAAAAGTCCTTGAAAAATCCTTTAATTTTTATAGAGATTTTTGGAAAAATATTCAAATATAATATAATATTTTCAAGTAGAAATAACTTGCTTAATTTTTTCATTGTGGGACCCAAGTGTTAATGTCCGACAAGGCTCAGACGCGACGCACGACTACCTACATAAGACAATTTTTGTAAAAAAAATTTTTAAATAATTTTAGTTAATATAGTTGAATTTTACGAAAACATTGAAAATATTACTGAAACAATTTAAGAAGAGACATATCGTGCTATTCGAGTGTCGTCCACGTAGCTGATCATTGCGTCCGCGAAACTTCTGAGACAGTCCTTGAAAGGTCATCGAGAAGTCCTTGAAAGGTCCTTGAGAAGTCCCCGAAGAGTCCTTGAATATTATTTCGAGCCTTTACCAGAAACCATGGTAACATATCATCAGCTCGTGAATTAAACAAACTTCAGCGGCCCTGAGGAATCAACGATACACAATTCCCATTTAAACTCCGGTTCTCGAACAACTGTTGTACGCATATAGATGTAAGCATTATGATCTTCCCCTCGGGACATAGACGAGAAGACACTTTTGCAATTAGCCGAAATTGAATTTTGCGTTCGAGAAACTCTTTAGCGAACTTTCGGACGAAAAGCGTCGTCACGACAACGAGAATTGAAAACTTTCTCAATGAATTACATCAGGCAGTTTCGGTTCGCTCAGCTGGCCGACCGAAATGTTATTGTCCCGGGTCGGTTCGACGGTATATATTTATATACCGCATTGCAGTCGCCCGCCGGCGGCGTTTAAATGAAAAGCCATAAAGCCCGGTTTATAATAAGTTAACAAGCACGTGACGTTATCCTTTGCTCCTTGTCGTATAGCTTCGGGGGAATATTTTATCTCTTCGTTTCTCTAGCGTTATGTATATACTCGCCCGCTTTAACTATTGTATACTCTTTCCCTCAAACGTCGCGCTATATAATCGAGAAAAACGTGACTCCACATTATTCTCGGGGATGCTGCTATCCCCTCCCCTCCGCCCCCCCCCCCCCCTCTGCGCCGAGTCTCTCAGCCTCGGCCACCTTGGGCTCTCGAGAAACCCGCGCAGCTGACTCGTTTCGCGAGAGGCAAAAAAAAAAAATGCAAAAAATTCGCAGTAAAATAAGTTATGTAAAACGCTTTCCTTACTTCGGAATATAAAATCGTTGCGAGTACGCGAGGTCCGTGTCACACGAGGCGGCAAAACAAAATAATCATAACAATAACAATAACGATAGAAAATAAACTTCGGAAATGCCGGAGAAAGTGAAGTTTCGATTCGCGGAAAATATAATCTTTCGAAAACTTCGACTCTCGAACTTTTAAACTTTTGGCGAGTAAGAGTCGAATGTACGTCGACTTGGGTGGGTGTTTTCATGGCTGGTATGTCTATACGTTGGGTGCTTGCGGATTGCAGCCTTTCCGGTTAGAGCATCGATAATTAATTGAACGGGACGTGGCCGTCGGGGTTTTGCGAGGCGCTTATATACAGTGATGGCCTAACGAAAGCGCCGCTCTAAGCTCTCCCCGGGACCGCCGAGCTTTTACAAGTCGAACTTCGTCCGGGTGAATCACGCGCGGGTGAGGCCACGGACCCGCCGACACGTCGTATAAAACCTCTGGACAACTCGTTTGATGGCAGCAAAACCCGCGCCGGAGAGCACACAGAGACCCAGGAAATACCTAGCTAAAACTTGTCTGCCGAGTTTCCTCGCGGGATCGCGATAGATCGACTTTGAGTGTACACCGGTAATTAAATTCGGCGCTCCTCTCGCGCACGTTTTCTTCGACATCGGTTATATGTTTGCACCGCGATATCGACTGAGAGTGTGCGTTCGAGAAATTTATCTTGGGAATTTTCACGATACGAACCGAATTACGAACTCACCGGGGCGCGACGTAATTTCTAATGACTCATCGATTCTCGAATTAGATATCGCTGTGCAAACGTTAATTCACGAGAACTTTGCGTATTCAACTTCGATCATTTTTGCGCCAAAAGGTCGCCTCGTGCATATAAATAAATATGTTTATCTGCGGTATGTATATTTTATATATACTAGGGCTTCTGATGGAAGGCGCGCTCCCCTTGAGTATTTGTGGAACTTACTTTAAGTTTTTTGAGTATTACTGGAACTTACTTTAAATAGGGACTTAGAATAATTAAGCCGGGCAGGCAGCTCCGTTAGGATTGCTCGGAGCCTGTTATTAACGTCCTGACCCTATTATGAACCCCTCCGACCCTATTATTGTTGCCTTTGACTCTATTCTTGACCCCCCCCCCCCTAACTTTATTATTAACTCCCTATCCCTATTACTTAACCCCGCTGACCCTATTACTGACCCCAACGGACTGTGTTGGCGACGCCTGTGACCCTTTTATTGACCCATCTGACTATTCGGCTATTATTGACCCAATGGCCCTGTTATTGACCCCTCGCCTTTATTATTGACCGTTCTGACGTCATTATTGACCCCTTGACCCTATTGTTGACCCCTTGGCCCTATTATTGATCCCTTGACCCTATTATTGACCCCTTGACCCTATTATCGACCCTCTGCACCTATTATTGACGCCTTGACCCTATTATTGACCCCTTCGCCCTATTATCGACCCGTTGACCCTATTATTGACCCCTTGACCCTATTATTGACCCCGTGAACCTATTATTGACTCGATCTGACCCGATCTGATCCCTATATTGACCCCCAGACCCTATTTTTGACACTTATCCACGATTTTTGAACGCTGCGGCTGCGGCGAAATCTTTTCATATTATAGAGAGATTAGTCCGTGGTTGGCTCGTGGAAACGTGTGGACTGTGCAGACTCCGTCGTCAGTCCTTGTAGTACTTAAACCGGTATTTCGGCGTAGCGTACTTTTATAGCAAGATATTTTGTCGCAGTATATTTTCACACGATTCTATTTCTTATCAGCCCTTTATCCTTCACTTATCGGTCGCTTATTATTACTGCCCAACTGTAATTCTATAATTCCAATTATACTGTCCAAAGTAGATTATTTTTTTTAGCACGGGTCCGATCAATTTTCCGAGAGTTGAATTAATATCTCTCGGGACACAGTACGAAAAAAAGAAATTGATTCGCGTCACGATAAAATCGCCTCCGTCGTAAATATCTTCGAGTCGATTTTGTTTTTCTTGGTGAAGACTCAAGTATTCGTTTTTTTGCCTTTGTTTTTATGTCCCTTTGATTCGTTTATGTTGGTGGTGACTGTACGACGCGTAGAAATAGGATTGTAGGTACACGATGTGCACCCACGTATTCACATATGATGCGGGTCATCCCGGCGAAAGCGAAGCGTGCTGCTGTATCGCTTCTCCTCCCAACCGACTCTCACACGCCAAAGAAACATAAACGCACATGTTCCATATACATATATACATATATCTTCCATACATGTACACATATGTATGTTTATATATATGTATATATATATAAACATACATATGTGTACATGTATGGAATATATACGATACATTTATATGTGTATATATATATATATGTATATATAGAATAGTATAGGTAAACGTAGGCATACAACGACGGGAATAAAGTTGCCCACGACGGGCGCGCTCGTTTCAACCTTACCCCGGAGCTTACCTCCGATACACGAGGATGCTATAACAGCTCCGAACGCCGTCCGCTTTTATACCCTCGGATTATTTATCGTCGCAATTCTCAATAAACTTCGCGAATACCACTTCTTCAATAATTCCGTAGATTCCTCGGGTATTAATCTCCCCTCGTTTTTTATGTTCCATTTATAACGCCGGATGCAAAACCGAAAGGCTCTCGTGTAGCGGATTAAAAGATCTGTACGTTATAATTTTTAATTTACCGGAGATAAAACCATCGGGCGCGATTGTCCCACGCACTGCCAGACCGTGGTGCATATAGTCGATTTAACAATGACATTTTTTTTTATTTTCTTCTTTAACCCTTTGAAGTTTCGGAGGGAGTTGAAACTGTCTTCGGTTTTTTTTTTTTTTTTTTTTGTGTGAACTTCAAACTCTTCACTCTCATAACGGCCTCTTTCCCCGGGCCTGGTCCTTCTAACGAGATCTCTCGGCCCATTAGTCTCGTCTGTCGCAAAATCACTTCGGTACTTTATGACGAGAGGTTGGAAAAAAAAGAAAATAGCAAAAAAAAAAAATACGAACAAGTTTCAGGAAAAGCTCGGGGAAAAAAAGAGGCGGTCTGTAATATAGGTAAAGACAGAGTGGAGAGGAAAAGGCGAGAGATGTTCAGTCGCGCGCAATTAAGTTCCCTCGTCGCAGTCAATTAGGCGAAACGCGCGAGTTCGAGTACCGACCGGCATTATCGGCTCTTCGACAAAAGTGCTCGGCCGCACGTCAAACCCCTCTTCAACGACCGGTGTGACGCTTATACTCTTGCGGTAATCGAGGACCATACGGTATTATTGGAATTATTAATTTATTTGAGTTTTCGCAAAAAATCAAAGTAAAATAATAATGACGGTAAGAATGGCGTGTCAATTTTTTTTTTTTCATTATGCTGAAAAATTTGAAATTCAAAATAGGAATTAAAATTAGAAAATAAATTTTAAAAAAGAATTGTAAGCGCGTCGACGAGACGATTTTATTTGTCGCGATGTATCGATTATATTCGGGCGAAGAGATACAAAAGTAATAAAATAATAATAATACGAATGGCATGTAAAGTTTGTTTCCCACACAGAAAAAAAATAATTCCATCAAGTAAAATTTGCTTGCGAGCTGCCAATGAAGTAAAAACGTTGTTTCAATTCCACTCTGAATTCGTACAATTTCATACCGGATTAAAACGATAACATGTCACCTTGACAGTCTTGTCGTTGTTTCAACATCATATGGAATTATAAGAATTGAAACAAACATTTTTTTTTCAGTGCATAACGCTGAATAACTAAAGATATTTTTAATATAATACAATAATAAATCACCAAATAAATAAAAAAAATCGCACACAATCATAAGCGCGTCGTCGAAGCGTTTTTACTCGTCGCGACGTATCGATTATACCCGAGTGAGGAGATACCAAAAATAATGAACCAATAAAATGATTTATTTGAAAAAATAAAAATAAAGTAATAATAACAGTAAGAATGGCATGTAAAATTTGAGATATTTTAAATCTATATACAATAATACATCAATTAATTGAATGTAATTAAATGCTAATTATTTTTATGTAAATACAATAATAAATCAATTAATTAAAAAAAAATTTAAACAATTATAAGCTCGTCGACGAAGCGTTTTTACTCGCCGCGACGTATCGATTATACCCGAGAGAAGAGATACACGCAACGTCGAGACGAATAAGCAAACAGATGAATTCGTGAATCTAGATAATTTTAGAAGGCAAACACAAAACCCCACACGTTCGTTCCAGCCCACGCGCCGCTGCCATAAGCAACTACCCCCCAGAGCGTCGGTACTTCCGCAGACATTGCCCCGCCTCGCCTTCATCCCTTTCAGCCCACTTCCTTCTATCTTTCACCGCCACGACCAAAGGATCGTGGCGAGAGAGCCGCGCAGAGCGGGAGGGAACGGGCGGGAACGGGAGAAGGGGAAATGGGGGGGGGGGGGAATGAAGAAAAAAAAATACTTGTAAAATGGAAACGCTCTCGCAGCACCGCAGAGACCGCCGAGGATCTCAATATAAATTCCGGAAACTCGAGATTTTTCCTTTGCCGGGTTATCGTAACCCGGCAAAGGAAAAGCAAAAGGTATCGAAATATATTTTATGTCGTACATTAAAATTTATCGGCCATTGTTAAAGTACGAGTAAAAAAAAACAACGACGAAATTCAACGGCAATAATGATTTTACTGTGACATGATAATGAATATTTTGCAAATATATTTTATTTTATATTTCATTGTCAGCGACAACGTCCAAGCGAATTGAGCACTGAATTGAAAAAAAAATTACACTATTGCAAACCTGCGAAACCTTCTTTATTTATAGTTAGTTTACTTTAGTTATATTCTGAAGTCCCAAAAAACAAGATTGGTTAATTATAAAAAAAAATTTAATAAATATAGTAATGTATTTAAAATAAATACAGAGCGCACAAAAAATTTAAACATATATTAATGCGCAGGTGAAAATTAGGTTAATTGACAATTAAAATATATATTAATTCGCAATTAAAATTTATCTCAATTCGCAATTAAAATTTATATTAATTCACATTCAAAATTTATATTAATTTTCATTCAAAATGTATATTAAGTTACAGTTTGAAGAATATTACATTGATCACTGACAAAGGGATTATTTGAACCGGCGCAATTTCACGAGACCGTTGTGTACCTTCTTTGCAACGCGATATCGTTACGAAACTAAACCGACCAGTTTTCCCGTGTTTTTCATTTTATCTACAATGAATCGTACTCGAGGATTCGAGAGACGATACAAAGCTCGCCGGTGAGCTGAAGTGGCGCGTGGCTGCAATATATACCGACAACGGCGACAGAGAAAGAAAGAAAGGGAGAGAGATAGAGAGAGGTCGAACCATAAAGTTTTTGGAATCGATCCACCAGAGGCTGGAATCCCATGGCGATTGGTTGGCCGGGCTTTGCGAGCTTGCGCGCCGAATACTATATTACACACTTTGCGCTTCAGGTACGTTATCGGCCATTAATAATTATCGGAATACCAAAGTTCGCTTTATCTATGACAACGGTGCTGCGATAATTTTCAAAACTTTTATCGAATACCTCGATTGGACTGTACAGGCTGATTCAGAATTAATGAACGAGCCAGAATCGGATTCTCCATTTATTCCGAACCGCCCATTAGGGCGACGATGATAATAATAAACGGATTATAATAATGCAGAATAAATAGAAACACGCTATGTACAAATTTTTGTCCCTATAGCTTGAAAGTTATAAGAGCGAGATGCGCGCAGACATTTTTGAAGATATTAAAAATTGTGTAAAAAACTAATAATTGAAAACTGTTTTAAATTAAATTTTCAAGAAACATTGGCTATTAACCACACATACTGTGTGTCAAATTTCAGCTTGATCGATCGAGACATTCTCGAGGTATAGCGGTTTGAATTTTTCGCCTCTGAGTCATACATACATATATACATACACATACAACCGGACATTTTTTCTAAACGTGATGCAAATTTTTGTTTCACCAAAACAGAGTTTCCTCTATGAGGAAGCAAAAAAAAAGAGAATTTACATTATGTGCGAGAATTGCATTTGCGATTACAATAATACGATTTACGATACATGACACACGAGTACATTGGTACATTACAATCTACATTAATGACGTATCCTGGACGATAACAGAGGTACGTATAGTCAATAAAAATGTCTTGTTCACAAATTCTTCACAATCATATTTTGTTCATTTTACAATTAAACACGGTAAAAAAACGATTAGGCGAAGAAAAGAAAATTGTAAAATTAACGAGAAACAATAAACGTGGACCTTTGCTGATAAACAATGTTTGTTGAATATACAGACCGCTCTTTACCGTTTAACACCATCGAGTTGTGGCAACATATCGATTATTGTAATGCAAGTTGAATAGGAGTGATGGAAAAAAAATGTCGTTTTGTTACTATGCGACGCGATTTCAATCTACGAGCACGCTCTATCAGTTTTCCAATCTCGGTCTACAACGTATAGTGCTTCCGAGGCAAGTTTAGCAGTGTCACGATAAAATCGCTGTCTCTATGCCCAAGTAAATTGCACAAATTTATTTACAAAGAATTTATATAAAAATGCATGACTGATCATGTATTTTTCTACTACAATTATTATTATTTATTATTGTTTATTATTATTTATTATTTATTATTATTATATTTGCTCGCTCGAATTTGTAAATAATTTTTCTTCGAGACCGCTTCGGTGCGTAAGAAAACTTGGCTAGTATAGGTAATTATAATTTTTTTATTGTTTCTCTTTGAAATTTGCCTTTTGCACGGAATAAATAATAGCGATTGCACTTGATCGGGCCTCGCCGGAAAGAGGTCATCGGGTGTAAGAAAATTATACATGCATTTGGAATTTATTACACGAGCATATGTAATATCATTAATCGCAATGAAAATACTTCGCGCGGTAGATGATCGTTAAACAGAGAAAACAATAATACAATGGTGTCGACGGTTGCGCTGACTAAGAATGCAAAAGCTGCGACTAACAACGTGAGCGCGTGAGTGTATTACGGACACATTTTAAAAGCCCCCTCGCGACGTGAGTGCGCGCGCACGCATGCCCGCGTACACACACGCGCAGCGGCACACTCACATCGACGCCGATAAGACTCGAGTCACGGACCTTCATCAGTGGCTGCCAGAAATAAACGCGTCGAATATTTTCGGTTGTCTCGAACTCTCACAGACTTCGCGATATTTTTCACAATACACTCGCTTTCAAAATCTAATTGGAATTGTGAACCAATTAATATTAATACAATTAATATAATAATGAAACGCGTAATAACATTAATATTTTTTTGAAACCATCTCGAGCGTATATTAATTAATTTATGAATTTATGATAATTTAACAGCCATAAATAATGCAAAATGAATATTTCTTTTTCGGAAACAAAATAAATATATATACAATTCTTTTATCGTTAAAAATACCGATGACTTAAATTCGAGGCCCGTTGATGACATAAAAAAATTATAATTTTTGTCGCGATAGTTGCACACGTGCGTAATCGGCCTCTGACGCATGCGAATGTTGCAACGAACTATCGACGATCGTATAATTGCCGAGCGATGTCGACTTCAAAACAAAACAAAAATGATACGACGTAGGATATTTCAATGAGATATTTTTTTTTCGAAATACGACCAGTCATTTAAAAAAAGAATCGATAACGTACATAAATTCTTGCGTCGAATGCACTTTGTTCTATTCTCGACAACAACTTCCGTCGCGGAGACTCGAATATGTTCGGACAATGTATTTTTATCGCAGGTTCTTTATCACTCGTAAGAATATTGTGGGCTTCGTCTGTGGTTTGCTTACGTAATGAAAAACAATGTGAAATCCGCGAGGCTGCACTCTCGGAAATAATTTGAGAACCGCTGTTAGCGAGCAGGTTGACTTCCTCCCCTCTTCCCCACGTCGCTTTGCCACCGCACGGTTCCCCTCACCTCCCCGCGTCCACGATACCGAAGGAGAGTCCGCGTTACACGATGCGGACCATCTCGACTCGAATCGATACCAGTTTGATTAATTAAACTCATAATGCACTATATTTAATGAAGCCCCGTTCGACTTTCAAAAATCTTTGTCAATTTCGATTCGACCGTGTTATTCTCTTTTTTCCCCCTCTCGCCAATTCCTCAATCCCTTTTCTCCTCCGTGCGTTTCCACAGTGTATTTTTTATTCATCTCTCACTTCCATTATGAATAATTTATTTAATGTCGCAATAAACCCGATAGATTCAACGTGCTTTTAATTAATTACGTACCGCTACGAGCACTAGAACTGTACTCGAACGTGGCATAATCGTGAATCGTTTAATGAAAAAATATTAGTATTATTATCGGAAATTTGCATTTTTAAAAATCAAGGATGCTTGATTCATGGTGACTTCGGTGATTTATTTTATTTTTTAGTGATTGACTCGTTCTCAATAATATCGATAAAAAACAAAGAAGCCTCTCATATACAGGATTTAGTTAAAAACATTATGAAAAAATATTATTAATATTATTGGAAATTAGTGTTTTTTTTTAATCGAGGATACGAAGTAACTTTTGAAGAATACAATGATTTTAATATTGATTTCAGTGATTTATTTTATTCTTTAGTGATTCACTCGTTCTCAATATTATTGATAAAAAGCAGGGACGCCGCTCGTGTACAGAATTTAGTAAAAAAAACATTATAAAAACATATTTTTAATATTATCGGAAATTAGAGTTTTTTTAAATCAAGGATAAGGGGTATCTTTTGAAGGTTGCAAACATTCTAACGTTGATTTTAGTAATTTTTATATATATATATTTTTTAAAAATTATTTTTAAGTAATTCACTCATTCTCGATAATATCTATATAAAGCAACGACGTCCCTCATGCACAGAATTTAGTTGAAAGGCATTAGCCCGTTATCGTTTAACACGTTCTCTCATTCAAACGGCAGCAACGACACCAGCATATAGCGCAGCAAACACAGCGGCAGCGTGTGACGTGTTTTCTCTCGCGTTCTCTCTCGCGCGCTCGTATTCGTCGACGGTAAGAGAAAGAGGGACGCGAAAAAAATAAGAAAGAAAAAAGTAAAAAAAAAGGATCTTGCAAAAATGGCCGCCCCCGATACGCTATCGAAAGAGCGAAACTTCTTCCAAGCGTAGTCGGAGTGGCAAGCTGAAATTGTAATATTTATAGTCGGGCATTAGGCAGGCATGTGGGTCCAGCCGAGCTTACGGTTTTATCGGTAAAGTTTCAAACGATATCTCGCTTCTCGTTTCGATCGAAAAAAAAATAAACAGAAATAAAAATCAAAACGAACAAACAAAATGTGCCGTTCGACCGAATTAAATTACGAAAACCGAACAGACAATTTTTCTTAAATTTCTCTTGAAACGCAAAATTTTTATGCGTCGAAACACTCTCGCTAATGAAATCCGTCTCGGCGAAGTTGTGGAGAAAATAATTTTCGCTCAATCCGACGGCCTTGGTCGCCTCGCGTAAGAGGGCAAAAAAAAAGAAAAGATTTTTTTTACGTTTGCTCAGAGCTATAAAATGAAACTCGTGAATTCAGCGATCCGCGTTATTGTTCGAGGTAGGAAACGTGTCTATCGGAGCCTAGGACAAATACGCGAGTGGTCTGCGCCGACGAAAATAATTACCATCTTCAACAGAGATAAAGTCGGGTCGTAAATGTTCGATAATTTCTTAAAGTACGTTGACCCCGATGCTTTTATCGTCCTTGTCACTATCTCTCGTGATATATTGTGCACTCTGTAGGTGGTATTATATGGAGTGGCTTATCCCGAAGTTTCGAACGTTGCATGGACTTTTGGGTTAAACTGTACGTGAGCGAGCCGTAACGAGGTTGCGGCAGCGGGCGGGGCGAAGAGGGGGGGGGGAGTAAAACCTTCTCGCCCGTGCGCGCGCGCACGCTCCGAGCCCGTTCAACTTGCCGACGCGACTGTACGCTGAAATAGAAATGATTAAAGTTTTAATAACTGTGGCATAGGGCTCCCCGCCCCGACCCGAACGAGTGAGCTGGAGAAGCCGAACGAGCGTGCACGGGAATTGCAGCCGCTCTCGTGTCCTTAATTACGATAACGCGAAATAGCTGTTAATTGTTCCCCGATACAAACAACGCCAATGGCGCTTTGAAAACTTTAACGATCCTACGAAAAAATTTATTCTCGAACGACTATTATCATACAAAAAAAAACAAAAGAAACCGCATTAATTCTTCCGCCGAAGGTTGTTTTTTTTTTATCCATGCATAATTCAAGACCGATTCTTTGTAAAACTTTTGAATTAATTTCCCAAGCGGTTTAAGCGCGCGTTGTAAAATGAAAATCTATCGTAATATTCGTATAATTCGGAAAATCCCACGGGGCAGCGAAACTCGTTGAATTTTTGTCTTTTTTTTTCTTTCCTTCATTTTTATTTATTTTATTTCCGTTCCCTGGACCGCGTACTCCATCAGCGTCGATTGAATAATCAAAGCTTTGTTTTCGCTCCACGGCAAACGTGCCGCGAGCGCAGTGATCGAGTACGCGAATTCGTGGACATATACATATACATATACATATACATATACATATACATATACATATACATATACATATACATATACATATACATATACATATACATATACATATACAAGCCTTTAAATAGTGAAAGACTTAGAATAATCAGGACTTTACTTAGAATAAGCAGTCTCCTCCCCCCCCTTCTACGGGAACTTAAAATATTTCGGGCGTAACGGCCACCCAAGGGGTACTTAGAATATTTTAACCTGAGCGAGGGGGGGGATCAACTTCACTAAACGGGGAGTGGCTACGTGGATAATAAAGCTGACCTTTTTTCTTTTCAATAACGGGGACAAAGGGTCACCTTCATAAAGAGGAACCTCACTCTCCCAACGAAGCCGACTCCCCCACCTATTCTTGACACGGCCGCGGCGGGACTTTGATATATTATGTATATAGGAATGTATGTATAAATTCTTTCACTCTCTTTCTCCTCTATCCCGCAATTTCGTCGATCACCCAAAGAGCCGTCGTGCTCACGGAAATTCGATCGTTCGATTATACTCTCGAGTAGCGGCTAATCTGATCGCATGATAAATATTTAATTCCATTCAATAATAACAATGATAATAATAGTAAAAAAATAAATAAACTACATCGAACACTGGGATTGAAGGCTGGGATAAAAAAATAATTGTGTTACAGGAGGTTATTAATACATTTTTGTTGTCGCTATCAACATCTCGTGCCACCTTCCGGTAACAACGGTGAAGCGCTAAATGAATGTGAAAGTAACATCGTAACAGATAAATCAATAGCGACCCGATCTCGCCGGGCAAATATACGATGGGTAACAAAATGCCCGATATACATGTATATATATATTTTTTTTTTTTCCCAGTCACAATTTTTCATACACGAATTGCAGAGACCGCCCTTACCGACCTCAGCGACGGAGTCGTGACGCGAGCGACACGCGTACCTTGTTTTACCAAAAGCAAAGTTTGTTTGCCTCCGGCGAACCGAAACAAACGAGACCGCTACATATACTTCGCGTACGTACACGCGGCTCTCGGATGGATCCGCACATCCGAGTGTCGACTCGGCCAGATTCGTTTGCACACTGGTAGGCACAAACGAAATCTCTCCCGTCCATGACGCAGTTACGCAGCTTCAATTTCTTTTTATTTTCATTTTTTTCTTTTTTTTTTTCATCCACGTTTCTCTCACGTCGAAATGAGATTTTTCATTTCCGCTTTGATGTTTCGAGTTTATTAGGTTGCATAAAAAGATGAAAAAAGAGAAACACTGAAAATAATAAATGTTCACATTGCCTCCTCGTGCTTCACTCGATCGTTGACAAAAAAACAGTGCCTTTTTCGAAGTGCCTGAAGTTTTTGTCGAGGTACGGATAATGAGTCCAATTCGTCGCTGTTGAATTGCCGGGACGAGAAATTCTCGAGGCTTCTCGAGAGTCTTATTAATTAAGTTGAGTAAATTCCGTTTGCGGTTGAATATTCAGCGTCGCGCTCGAGGATTCCCCGCCATGGAAGGAGCTACATCGGTCTTGGCATGGTGCACTGTCTAATCGAACGTTCGAATTGTAACGAGATCGGGCAACCCGTCCACGAAGGCACTGCAAGGCCCGATCTCAATTAACCAAACAGTAACTATCTATATAATCCAAGAGGATTTCGAGGCGGCGAGACTAGCTCGGGTGGCAGCGTTCCAGCTACGCCCACTCGTCCCTCCGCCGTATCGATGTATAAACCTCTCATCCTCGCCGTGAAATTATTCCGAGCGTCTTGGATTCGATTGAAAGACACTCGCGCATCGCGTTCCGAAATTAGACCACGGCAGTCCTCGACTTATCGACATTACTTCGACGATGAATTCGTTCATTTGAATTGTAAATACAAACACAACATTTTTTATCACAAGGTCTTATCGGGGCTCGTGTTACACAAATTGCATGTAAATGGCCAAATATTGTGACTACCGTCTATAACACAGAGATTAGCGGTTATGTTGGTTTGCGCGCTTCGTGCGCTCACGGTATCTCTGTGAGTGCTTTTGAGTACTTGTGACTGTTAGTGAGTGCACCGTAAAAAAAATTTGTTCGAGAATTAATTAACGGTATTGGAAGCTTATTTACATACACTGTTTTCGAAATTTCAATGATATTTACATTGTAATCTTACAGTAAAATTTATATTTTTAATGAAAATCTTTGTAAATTTCTGGCTAAAAATTCGTAATTTCACCATCCAGTATTTTTATTTTACAAAAAACGTACATTTAATGTTCAATTAATGTAACTAATGTAAGCAAATTTCAACTTCTGGTATATTAAATTTACAATTTATTTTTATAGTGTATATGTGAGTATCTGTGTGATCTGTGACTATCGGTGTGCGTGTCCACACTGAGAAAAAAATCCTATATATAATATATAGTATAATAATAAAAGCACCAAGACTAATTTTTTACCATAAAAAATAGTTCCCAGGCGGAACGTTTACATTTTATAGTAACAACAATGACAAAACATCATGGTTGTAACCATAATTATAGTTTAAACAATTGAATATATACTATGAGAAAGTATCTATATAGACGTCTCCCTCGGGAAACTATTCGCTATAGTAGGAAATGTCATACTTTTTCTCAGTGCAATCGACATTATATTGATTATGCATGTAAAGATGATATAGACTGTCGAACCGTAATATGTAGCTGTTTATATGCAATTTGCTTACAGTAATAACATGTCCAATAATAATAAGAAGAAGAAGAAGAATAATAAGAATAATAATACATTTCAAAGTTATTATTATTATTATTATTTAACGAACTGTGACAGTTAGAAATTGAAACTCTCATTACAGCAGCTTTATCATTTAATTTTTATTTGTCATATAGACTCAGCACAAAGCCGGGCGAGTTATACGCAACGCTTGGGCGATAAATTTTTATGGAAGTTGTAACAACGACTTAACCGCACGTATTGCGGCTGCCCTCTACGACGAATAGAAGCATGACCAGGGGTTGTTTCCGAGGCTCGACCGGGGTCGAGGGTTCGAACGAAGGCACACACACAGCATACTGCGAAACGCGCGGAAGCCGGAGAGAAGCGGCGCGTCGCGGGCGAGTGCGAAGAACCGGCTTCTGTGTATGGCGGGCGGGGAGGGGGAGGGGCTCGTGTAGTTGTTTATGACTTTCGCGTCCGCAGAGATTCGCCATTTCCCAGTTTTCATAAACGATATATTTTGCTCCGTCGCAGTTGCAACCTGCGTGCTTTACTTTGCGCGTGACAGATTATTATTAACCGAGGAAAGTCGCCGGAATGAATATATGTATAGTTCGCGACAAGTATGCAGTTATGAATTATGTTACAACGCGGCTTAAACTCGACCTCAGCGCGATTTACATCTATCAGCGCTGTTCAAGCATTTCACTCGATTGGCTCGTTCGCCAATCTGCATTGTACGCGGTGAAGTGGAAAGAAAAAACAAAAAATTCCGATAATTTTTTTAAAATTTCTGTATCGATGTTATCGAATTAATGTATCGACATTTTTTGAAATTTTGATACGGTGCTTTGCATTATCTATTATCAAATTATGTCGAAATTTGCTGATACAGCCGGACCTCTCGTAAGTTATGAGCTTGGGTAAAGGTATCTGCGATAACTTATATTTCCTCCCATACACCACTATATTACAAATCGAGCATGGTCGACCATCTATGAGACGGCGTACCCGACGGGGGTAATCAGTGCGCATGCGCGCGCCGATAGTGTGCGGAGAAAGTTGGAAGTTTTCGGAGGTTCCTTCTATAATTTAGAAAAGGTCCATAAGTTATGGGATAATAAGTTAACCCGGCTTTCACTGTATCTTGAGAAACTTGTAAATACAACTTCACGTTATCACATGCATACGATCGTATCTCGTGAAACCATCTTTTATTCAAGATCCATCTTCTCAACCTTGCATTTTTTAAATACGACTTTAATTTTTTTCAATAAATAAAAAATAACAATGTACCAAAATTGCAGTATATTCGAATAACCCATTCTCAACAGCAAGGTCAGAACCTAAGATCCAATGTTATCGCGTGCCGACAACATCGACTAAAATAGCATTTTATGCCGTGCATTTTCTCGCTCTCAAATGTCTTCTTTATTTATATTTTTTTCAAATCTACATTTTCGCCAATCTCATCTCCTTCCATTCGATGACTCACTCCTCGTTCTCGCGATTTAAATACCCACCAGAAAAAAAAATCCATGTACCAAAATTGCAGTATATCCGAATCACCGATACTCAATAGCAAAGTCGTGACGTAAAATCCAATGTTATCGCGCGACAACAACACCGACAGAAATAGCATTTTATGCTGTGCATTTTCTGGCTCTCAAATGTATACTTTATATACCTTTTTTATCTACATTTTCGCTAATCTCATCTCTTTCCATTCGATGAGTCTCTCCCCATCCCCGCGATTTAAATACCCCTCCAATAAAAAAAAAAAATCAATGTACCAAAATTGAAGTGTATCCAAATCCCCGATAGTCAATAGCAAGGTCATGACGTCAGATCCAATGTTATCGCGCGCCGACAACATCGACTGAAATAGCATTTTCTGCCCTGCATTTTCCCGCACTAAAGTGTCTCATTTATATACCCTCTTTTTAATCTATATTTTCGCTAATCTCATCTCCTTCCATTCGATGATTCTCCCCTCGACTCTCGATTTTCTCGGCACTAATTATCCGTTGTAAAAGAGCCAAAGGGATCGCGCTCTTGAGAAACCCGAGGGTTCTCAAGTTTCAAAGCGTCCGATCAGTGGCGCACAAAGGAGGCGCGCGAACGTGGTAAAAGCGGGAGCGCCTAACGAAAGAGGACTTTTGAGAACCCCTGAATCGAGTTACGCCGCAGAAATAGCTACCGCACTAAAGTTGTACGAGCGTGTTATGTATGTGGTCTATTATGTTTGAGACTTATAGAATAGCTTTCAGGTTGGAAAGTACGTAAAGGCCCTGTCGCAACTCCATAACCAGCTTTCGTGACTGTCGGGGGCGGAGGGCGGAGGGCAGAGCCTCGTGTGTTCTGAAAACTTTTCTCGTTTTACCGGGCGAGCGAAGTATGTACTTATTTCAGCACGTACGGCACATACCCGCGACTCGATGGTGTAGTACAAGTGTAATGCACGGAAACTCCTGATAGCCGTGTCTCTCCGTGAACGATATTAAAATACGGCGAGTGCCTAAAAATATATTTCCCGCTGGAGCCAGCGAAAAGGTCTATTTCTCAGGCTCGACAAATTTTCGTTGAAACATTGGAATTAATGAATTTCAATTTGCTCCTATAATTAGCGATTTAATTTGCATTTTTCATTTCTACTTTTCTACGTTTATTGAGCTGATATAATTACGAACCAATGGACAGTGAATTCTGCGGCGTTATACAATTCACCGTAATTGCGCGACAAATTATATACGAAAACGTGGGAAACCAATGAACCGTACTTTGCTATTAATATAATTTGCTGGCAGGTCGTTGAATCTCGGACGCTTCGCGCCCCCGCTATGGACTATACAATTTAGAAACCGCAAATTTATATGTCCGGATCATTATCAGAAAAACGTCATTTCCTATTTGAAAATCTGATATTTCGACCGGAAGTGACCTTACACCGGAAATACGTCACGGATAGTTACCAAAAATACGTTACTTCCGGTTTGAAAATCTCATATTTAGACCGGAAGTGTCGTCTCATACCGCAAAAACGTCACTTCCGGTTAGAAAATCTCATATTTTGACCGGAAGTGACGTCTCATACCGGAAATACGTCACTTCCTGTCTACGTGTTTTCGGTATGACGTCACTTCCGGTCGACAGTGCACAGCGTTGTTGTGCACCGCATTATTGCGCGCAACTCACGTGGACACATAGAATACTACCAGAATAGTATAACAGTGGAATAGTTATCATGACCTGGGACGGTGTCCCTAGGGGAACTTAGAATAATCGAGGCCTGAGAAGGGGTCGCCGAGGGGACAGAATAATCAGCCTCTCCCTCATGGGAGGAGGGACAAACATACAAACAAATCCACAACTTTCTATAATATATAATAGATATATTTGATCGTTTTTTTTACTCGTGCGATTGCAACACTCGCCTTCGTCTCGTGCTGCAAACTTACACTCGCTGGAAAAAGTTTTATCCCTCCAGTATCGGAAATTACTGGAGGGAAGAAAATAAAAATTGTATACATAAGTATACAATTTTTATTTTCTTTACAGAAAATTATAACTGTCTGTAAATATAGCTACAGGCATGGGAATAGAACGAACGTTGCGGCCGCGCTGACTATGAAAGCATTTTTGTGCCGCCAAAACTAACCGAAAGTCAGTTCTGCCGAATTACTCAATTCTCCGTAATTGCGTGAGAAATTGTACATGACAAAACATAAAAATCAATGAATCTTAGCTTTGCAGTTAATATAACTTATGTATCTAATTCTTATTTCGTTTCATCTTTTTTTTATTTTTTCTGAGAATTATAACAATGTGTAAATATAGCTATAGGCATGGGAATAGAGCGAACGTTGCGGCAACGCTGACTATAAAACCATTTTTGTACAGCCAAAACTATGCAAAAGTAAATTCTTCCGAGTTATTCAATTCTCCGTTGCGTGACAAATCATACATGACTAAACATTAAAACCAATGAATCTTACCTTTCCTATTAATATAACTTATGTATCTAATTTTTATTTCCTCTTATCTTTTTTACTGAGAATTATAACAATGTATAAATATAGCTAAAGTTATGGGAATAGAGCGAACGTTCCAGCAACGCTGACTATGGAACTATTTGTGTGCAGCCGGAACGACGCAAAAGTCAATTTTACCAAGGTATTCAATTCTCCGTAATTTCGTGACAAGTCATACATGAAGAAACACAAAAATCAATGCATCTTAGCTTTCCTATTAATACATGTCATGTATCTAATTTTTATTTCCTTTTGTCTGTTTGATTTGTTTTGTTTTGTTTGCCGAAAATTATAACAATGTGTAAATATAGCTATAGGCACGGGGATAGAACGAGCGTTGCGGAAACGCGGAGTATGCAGGCAGTTTTGGCTCGGCCGCTAAACCACGAGCTGTCAGATTCCGTTTCGCTCGGTCTGACTCCCGACGCTATCTCCATCCTCACATAATACAGTATGATGTTTGTATGCCCGCAGACAGTTGATGCGTGCGTGTGTGTGCGTTTTGGGCGTCCGAGTAGCTCGCCGAGAGGGTGAGCGGAATCCCCCTCGAACCCCCCCCCCCCTCTTCCCCCTGCCCCCCTCTCTCGCGACGTTTACGCCAATGAAGCGCATTGCGAGCTCACCGACGCCTCTCGCGAGCGCGGCACACAAGCTCCTCCGGAGCGCGTTAACGTCACGTTTATGTTACGTTTATGTTACAAGCCGGTTTTACGGTCGTTCCCCGACGCCTCCCGGTGGATCACGAAAACCCGAGTAATTCGCTTATTAATTAACCGACTCGCCAGGCGAAAAGATTCTTTCATTGTAAACACCGACAAGCCTCTGAAAGCACAAACGAATGAAGCTTTAAACCAACCTCTTAAAAAATCCACGAATACGTCAATTTTAAATTATTCATTGCTCGGATTTACACGTTCGAATTTATTCCGCGAATGTCGCCGAAGCTCGTTGACATGTCGGTCGATAAAAAAAAAAGAAATAGAATGCTCGGAATCGACCACGGCTAAGAATATCCTCAGTTTAGGACTCCAAACAGCAACACGAGCGGCCTGGTCGAATCCCGTCCGCAGTGCGTTGTGGCGCTTGGGGATTTTTCAACGAAACTAAAAAATATTAAATCTACGTATCGGGGATAAAATATGTCGCAACTAATTTCGTTTAAAATAAAATCGAATTTCGAATTATTATGTTTATGTTACAAGCCGGTTTTACGGTCGCCTCCGACGCCTACCGTTGGATCACAAAAACCAATTCGCTTATTAATTAAACCACTCTCCGGTCGAGGTTCTTTGGTCGTAAACACCGACGGCCTCTGAAAGCACCGGCGGATGAAACTCTGAACTAACTCTTTTTTTATCTACGAATAGATCAGCTTTAAATTATTAATTGCTCTTAGTTTACACGTTCGAATTTATCCCGCGAATGTCGCCGAAGCTCGTTGACTGTCGATCGATAAGAAAAAAATAGAATGCTCGGAATATACCTCAGCCGAGAATATCCACAGTTTGCGACTCTAAACACTAATACACGCGGTCTGCACGAGTCCGTCCGAAGCGCGTTATCGAGCTTGGAGGATTTTTCAATGAGGAAAAATATAGAAGTAATAATAGTCTTTATTTCCTGCATACTCGTGCGGGTTTTTACATACTCCCCCCCCCCCCTTCACCCTACACATATTTCCCGGCTTATAACTAGACACAGTCACTTATGGCTAAGATGGTTTCGTATTATTATTTGTACATATTTTTCGCTCACTTTTCCATATACATAGTTTTCTTTTCTTATTCTATCCTGCCTCTCGCTCCTTCCGTTCCATTAAGGCTTCTTCACACGTACATTCCCAACCGAAAGTAAGATTCAGTGAGAATTTGAACGCTTTCTGTTGGTATAAAAATTTGAAAAAAAAATCGAATGTGTTAATGATGCCAAAACACTGATTTTGCACATTAATAATATTAAAAAGTTATTAACAATTTGCTAGAAAATCAATTGTTGAACAAATCGTCTGTGAATCTTTTCTCCCCTTTTTAAATGAATTCATTGATTTTATAGAAGCTACATGAACTTTTTCGGAATTTTCTTACATTTTTGAATTTTCTGTTTATGCAATTTTTGGCCATAACGTTTTGTGTATACTGTGGAATCGTGATACCAAAACATATTGGAAATCAGTACCTCCACATAGATTTTTCAAATTTCCGAAAATAAAAAATGTTAATATGTAAAAAAAATTCCGATAAAATTAATGTGAATTCTAAAAAATCAAGTTCATTTAAAATATGAAAATAAAAAGTTTTGTGATTTAAAAAAATTTGTTACAACTTTTTGGCATTATTATTATGCAAAATGAAAGTTCTTGACGTTGTTAATATGGCTGATTTTTAGCATATCGCGAGTACAGAAATTTTGATCGAATTAAACTTTTGTTTCAAAATGCATGTGTGATGCATCCTTAAATTTATCATATTTTCAAATTGTCCAACATACTCGAATATTTCTATCACCGGTTTCTCTTGTGAGCACGCATTTATTTTCCTTTCAGTGTCTTCGCCTCTTCTCTCTCCCAGCCAGTTTCCATGTCTTCCGCAACTGCTAATAAAAAAATATATTAAATCGACGTATAGGAGATAAAATCTGTCGCAGCCAATGCCGATATCGGTATTGTTTTCCGAGCCTCCGGGACATTTGCGGGACGGACGAGAGCGACCGCAACGTTCTATCCTGTATCGATTGTGTTTCGTCAAGGTGGTTTGCGCGACCTCCGCGTACCCACAGTCTCTCGGCCACGTCGGTTTCGTTAGATTATCGTATCGAAGGAGCACCAAAGTGTGTTCAACATCAATCGCCGAGAAACACTGTGTTCCGATATTCGCCGTCGAGTTTCCGTTACAATACATTAACAATTTTATCCCGCGTCCGTAAACCGACGAAGGTTCCAGTCAATTTTGTAACTTTTCGTAACATTCGTGTAACACACACGCGCACGGTTTATTACAAATTTAGTTCACCAATCAAGAATTCTATTCGCGGCAGCGAAACACACAACGACCGTGCGTCGCGTTTCTCCCCGGCGTTTATCGGTTTTCCACTGCATCGGGAGCGAACGGGTAGCGAGCTGCTCGAAAATTTAGCGAGCCCCGCTGTTCTCGTTTACGTACATCGAAAACATCACGGGACGCTGCGCGCAATAATCGCATTATAACCGGCGAACTATGGTACAAGAGTGCACGACGTTACCGACACGATCGTGGGCGATAGTTCGCGTACATAATTTGACGACGTGCAGTTCTACGGGGGAAGCGGCTCTCGTTGGAAATGTTTTTTTTTTTTTTTTTTCTCTTCTCTCCCATCGTTCAGTCTCCGAACGCAATGTTCCATTGAGACTCGCTGAAACGTGATCAGCCAAGCGCGCGCGCGCGCGGGCGCGCTATGGAACGATGATGGCAAACTCGTAACCCGCTTCTCTCCTCGGTCGGCCATCGTGCCCCGGGCCGGGCCCGCTTTGCCACTTGAATTATTAAGCATTAAGTTTGCACGCTGAAAATCGGGAGTTGCCACGCTCTAATTGCGTACTTCGCTAATTGGATGTTCGTCATTAATTCAATACACGGACTAGACGCGTACTAATGCTCGGCGACTTGCTGTACAATATCGCGTGGGAAATTTATTATCGATGCCGGGAATGCAAAATACATTTTTTTTTAAGTAAATAATCATAATAATAATACATATATTTTTACTTAGATGGAAAGTCTTTGCAGGGAGCTCATCGACAATTTATTTAAATCTCGCGATATTAAATGTCATTTTGTATCTAAACGTTTTATCTAAAAATAAATGATAATAAATAGATTTCAATTTGAATAGAAAGTCTTTAAGGTGAAGTGAAAGTCACGTGACGGGGCCAAGAGTGTGGGAGAGATAACGGCATTCGTCTTACGGTGGAGCGAGAGAGAGCGACAGAGAACTTGTTTCACTTCACCTTAAGGAGGGAGTCTCGCTGCGCGCTGACTTCGCATAAGTTCGACAACAATAAGAGAAAATTGCAAGTACTTCTTGACAATGTAAAAATCTGAAAAAAAATCATGTATACTAAAGGTACTCAGAAGATTAATTTTGCATAATAATAATAATTGCAAAATGTTATTAACAAATTCATCAAAAAATTAATTGGTTTACAAATTACTCGGCAACAAACCTTTTTTTTTACGAAAATCATTCGTTTATTTTTCTGAATACGTATGAATTTTTTCAAATTTTTAAGTAATCGTTGATTTTTTATTTTTTCTTATAGAACAAAAATCAACGAAGTCAGCGCGCAGCGAGACCCCCTCCTTAAAGAGAGCTCATCGCCATTATATTTCGATCTCGTGAAAATAAAAGCCATTTCTTATCAAATGTTATATCTAAAAATAAATAGTAATAATAATAATAATACATATTTTCGATTTAGAGATAAAGTCTTTAAAGGGAGCTCATCGCCATTTTATTTCAATCTCGTGAAATTAAAAGCCGATTTTTATCTCTTTGTCGTAGTTTGACCTCGAATCGATAATGGAATCGTCGATTGCCATCTCTTCGTCGTTTCCCTCTGTGTGTCTGTGCGTGCGTGCCGTATTTGTTCGACGTTACGGACGAGATATCCACGAGGCTCTTGAATTATTGGCTGCAAAACTTTTCGGTCACCCTATATTTCCGGAAAGCGAACCATTGCCCCGTCCACCGCGCTACTCTCGCTCCGGGGTTTAATCTAACAATGATTTATGCCCGGCAGGGGTTCTCAATTCCCGGGTATCGCCTTACGGCCAATTTTCCATCGCGACCGTATTATTGTTTCGTATTGCGGCTCGGCAGTTCGGCCGCGTACAATTATCGGGCGTGTTTTATGCGGACACGACGGCGATAATTCGGTACGGTGGACACGATTATTTTTCGCCGATCGCGTTACCTTCGGTCGATACGGAAACTGATAAAATTATTGTCCACGCTCGATTCTGCGGTAACGGGGGTAAATAATTTTTAAAAAATTCCAAAGGATAAAAAGGAAAGATGCGTTTGAATAAATTAATTTCGAGACAAATGATCTAATAAAAATAAGAATAATAAATATAATTATATGAGCGTGCGGTTGAGAACCACTGGGCGGACACGCCACGTACCGATTCTCTATCCCATGACTACACGCTCGCCTATGAATGTATTATGTACACTCGGCGAATATGTCAACCGCAGCAATATCGTCAGTAGAAGCACCGACGATATAGCTAACAGCAGCAGCAGCAGCAGCAGCAGCGGCAGAGAGAGAGTATCGATACTCCCGCCCGGTGCAACGCGCGTGCTAGACACTAATTTTTTTATGATCAAGCCACGGATCCCGACTCTCGGCTCGGCAGGTACCCGCGCGCGATTAGCTCTCGCGCGGATCCTTGGACAGATTCCAATTATCGGAAACGCCAACGGCATTTCATGAACACGTATCCGCGACCTGCGTGCGGCTCGTAGCAATGTTCGGGCGGATGGACAAATAAATCCATGTGTAAAAAAAATATATATAATCGATGTTTCCGATGCTCATCTCTACCTCTCGTTTCGTAAAAAACGAACTCACTGGCCGGAAGCAAAATATTTTTTTTAATTATACACCCGAGAAAAGTGGATAATACAAATTTTATCAATCGCTGCACTGTAAAAAAAATTTAGTTTGAAAATTATTTAACGGTGTTGCAAGCTTTTCTACATAAACTGTTTCGGAAATTTCAAACACATGGGCGTTGCAATTTTACGGTAAAATGTTTATTTTTTATTAAAGTTTGTGTAAATTTCGGAAAAAAGATTTGTGATTTGTAGATCTGGTATTTTTATTTGATAACAAAAAGTACATTCATGTTCAACTAATGTCAGTAATGTAAGCAAATTTCAAGGTCCAGTATATTAAATTTACTATTTATTTTTACACTTTTATATCGGCTCTTTATTAAAATTCAGTTGTTGCAATTTACAATGAATTCAAAAAAATGTTCATACATTATAAACATAGCGTGTTATCCAAATAAAAACCGCTGGGACAAAAATGTTAAAAATGCAAAAACTGTCCGAACCCTTGTCTACTTTTTCTCCGTGTCGCAACATCGCTGTTCCGAAATGTTAACCTTCAGCCTTCAACTAGCAGCCTTCAAAGAGCGGTTCAAATGTGAACCCGGCGTGAGTTTTTATGCTTAAACATTTAAAAAATGATTATCAAGTGGTAATTTTATTCGTTGAACGTGAGGGATATCGTCGGCGAAACAATCGGCGGGGTCATCCGATGAGTTTCAAAGGATCCGCTAGAGACGGCCAAAAGCCAGTAGGACGCAAAGCGCGGCGACCCTGATACACGCCCAGCCCGGCTGCATCCCCACTGTATTCTCCCTCTCAGCCCTCTGTATATATATCCGTCACAGGCATAAAGGCATACACTCATATATGTATCATACACACAAACACATATGAATGTGTCACACACATAAATGCATATACATGTGTCACATACATAGATGCTTATGTATGTGTCGCACACAGAAATTCATGTGTATGTGTCACACAAAAATGCATATGTATGTGCCATACACATAAATGTATATGTATGTGCCACACACAAAAATGCATGTGTATGTGCCATACATATAAATGCATATCTGTGTGTCACATACATACATGCATGTGTTTGTGTCACACATAACTCCATATGTGTGTGTCATACACATAAACGCATATGTATGTCTGACACACATAAACGCGTATGTATGTGACACACACACATAAACGCATATGTATGTGGCACACACATGAACGCATATGTATGTGACACACACATAACCGCATATGTATGTGACACACACATAAACGCATATGTATGTATCATACACATAAATGCATATGTGTGTGTCATACACATAAAGGCAATTTATAAATGAAAACGCCCTGCTGGCGCGTTATATGCCGGTCGTTAACCCTCTTCCCCGAACCCACCGCCGAACTCACCGTCCTCTCGCACCCTGTGTCCGCTTTACCTATGCCATTTGCCAATCCGCCCTCTCGAGCTCACTTTCCCTCGCTGGTGTGGGCGAGGGAAACTCCTCTCCACCCCCTCACCGTTTCCTCCACCCTCCGCGATTCGGACCCCTCTCACCGCGAAACATTGTGACCGGTAATATTTGGGCTTTCCTATGTGTATTGGTGAATTGATAGCTTATCGATGTATTTCGGTACAGAGCCGCGACATGAATTGCCATAGCAACGATCGAACACATTTTCACCCTGATTCGGTCCTCTCGCCGGTATTTGCTGGATGGTCGCGTGTACACGATGCAGTATTGAAAGGATGTAAATTACCATTGCTTTCCGTAGATCGTATACGAATGTGCGCCAACGATGTAACGAGGAGAGGGTTGCAAGAATGGCCGAAAAAAATCAGGGGGACGAACGTGGAGGGTGAACTGTGAACGACATTCTTATCCGGGTCAGGCGAAGGGTTGACGATTTTTTTTTTTTTTTAGGGTATGAATCGTCGCTGTTGGGGTAACCTTTTTTTTGCAATCTCGATAGACACAAGGTAACGGGAAAACCCAGGTGTCGATCGTAATCTGCGGGAAATAAAAATAGAAAAGACAAAGTACTCGGGGCCTTTTTTGCCGCTGGAGGTCAAGAAAAAACAAATTTAAAAAATGGTGTGACAAAGGGGTTACGTTGTATTTTCGGGCACTTTTTGCACGCTGAAAAACGAATCTGATGGCCGTTTCGACACGAAAACAATTATTTTTCATTATGTCATCAGAAAAAAAAGTTTATTCGTTATTTTTAAAACATACAAAAAGTTTGTTTTATTCTTCAATAAAATATTTAATTTATTATTCAATAAAATGTTTAATTTACATTCAAACAATATGTTTATTTAATTTTTTAAACATATAAAATGGCCTCGGATATGAAGCCGCGAAAGATAATTCCTTATTAAATTAATTTCGACGGAAAGGAAGATTAATCGTGAGAAGTACAAGGACAATCGATAACAGCGTCGTAAACGTAGAGCACAATGAAATTATTATTTATCCACGAAGCGGGTAGCAGATAACGATCAACTCAAGGGCATCGTCGTAGTGTAAACCGCGGGCGATACCCCGTTCAGATTATGTGTGCGCATACCGGAGAGTGTGTGCGAGTGAGCATTAGACGTTATACCGGAAGACGCGGGTCTTTACCCTGCATTATCACGTACACAACTTATAACGCTTGGTGTACGTGTTTGCGAGCTTGAAACTAGTTTCCTAACTGAGGTACACAGTTCGGTTCAGAGTTCGGGGAGTTCGCGCAGGGCGACGCTAGTTCCCGGAAGTGCGGTCGATGAGGAAGGTCTCTTCCAGTCTTCGCGCGTATCCATCGACGATACGTACTTTCCGATAAAAATGTTATCGCTAAATTTTTATCGTCAAAAAATAACTTTAATTTTCATTCGAAACTTTCATTTCCACTCGAAAAATTAATCCATTAACGCATCAATACCAAGTACTTAGGGGCTTAAAATCACATTTCGTGACTATTTTTCTCGGTAAATGTAGACTTTATTGATTTTTTTTAGGGTGGAAGGAGGATATATTAAAGAACATTTATAAATTTTTTCATTACATTTTAATGTTGTTATGATTTTTTTTTTATCGTTTGTTATGATTTTTTGGAAGTTCCTTTGCGGTGTCCCTGAACTTGACATTTTTTTCAGAAACAAAATTTTTTGATTGTTTCTTTACAAAATGCTATATAACACGGTCCTTGACGAGTACAAAAAAATGCCAAAATAGCAGCCGTTTGAAAAAATCGATTTTTACCCATTTTTCGACACTGAAAAAAAAAAAAATTAAAAAAATCTATTTTTTATTACTTTTTTAGACACCAATCTTAAAAATCACGTTTTAAGAAAAACGCGTTTAACGTTCGGCCGCGCCGCTGCTCGAGCGCTGCGCCACTTTCCACATAGCTATCTCTAACTTTCTTATTATTCGTTGAATTTCAACATAAAAATTTAACTGAATATTCTTGACACTACAAAATATTGTGGCAAAAAATTGAAATTCCACTACGGCGTAAACTCTTTAGAAAAAAGATTAAAAATCTCTTCGTTCAAGCATCGACCCTCGTCCGGAAAACTACATTACCATGAAAAATGTAATCACAATATGAGAACTAATTCATTTTCTGTCATTTGCTTTTTGCAGGACGAAGTTTTAACAATCTCGGAAAAAGTGGTGGTGCGCGTCCACGACCTGGTCACGTGGTTGGCGCCGTCGGTCGAGTGGTCCTGGGGCCGGGAGATCTCGATACCACAGTCGCCGAAGCCGTCGGCGGAGAGCAGCCCTCAGAAGTACGATGCCCCGTACCCGCAGGTACTCACGGAGCCGGGAATCGATTTCTCGGATGTTGACAAACAGGAGAAGGAGTTCGAGAGCAATCTCACGACGACGAAGAAGCAGGATGGCTTCTCGTCACAACCGAGGGTGGTCGTCCTGTCGTATCCGAGGTACTGTCGTTATCGGGCGCTGCTTCGGAGACTCGAAGGCGCCGAGCCATCGTGGCTGTGCTCATCGGTCGCCGCGGCACTCGGAGGATTCACCGCACTTCCGGGAACCAGAGTTCTCTTCTGCAGGGACACATTCGACTATCCGGATCTTGAGACTCACGAGCTTCTGTGCAATCACCTAGGTAATTATCGTAAATTTTTCCGTCGGACAAACAATAGGCCTATGCAAAGAAAAACAAACAAATAAACAAATGTTTATCATACCATAAACTCAGTAGAAAGCGAACCATTTTTTTTAATGCATGCTATCTGTGTCACTGCCGGTTGCAAAATCTCGATATTCGACCGGACGTGACGTCACGCTGAAAAATATCACTAATGTTTTTAGAATCTCGTTTTTTGACCGGAAGTCACGTTATACAAAAAAAGATTTTTCGACAGGAAATGACGTCATACGGAAAAACGTCACTTCCGGTTTCAATATCTCAGTTTTTTACTGGAAATGACGTCATACGGAAAAACATAACTTTCCGTTTAAAAATCTTGGTTTTCGACCGGAAGGGACGCCATAGGGGAAAAATGTAATTGCCAGTTTCAAAATCTCGGTTTTTGACCGAAAGTGATTAATTTTCCAGTTTAATTTTTCACCGGAATGTATCTCGAATGCATCCAGTGACACAAACGGGCGAATTACGAGAATGTGAAACACGTTCTCAGCGTGTCTCTCTCGCTCCGCCGAGAGCGCCACTGATGCTATCTCTCTCGCACTCCATAGTGTTTCCACGGTGGCCGCGGTCAGCGATAACCGGGAAAACCGGGAAAAGTCAGGGACTTTCAAAATTGGTCAGGAAAAAGCTAAATTGTCGCCGCACCTTCAAACAAACAAGCACCTATAAACAAATAAGAACTAAACAAAAGAGAGCCTCAAAAAAAAAAAATTGGGAACATTTCAAAAAGAAAATACAATTAAAAAATGTTAATATAATATAAATGTTAATAATTAGGCATTTTCATTTGCATCATTAATTTTTTTGATTACAAGTCGTAAAAAGTTTGGTCAGGGAAATTATTTAATTGGTCATTGAAAAGTCAGGGAAAAATCAGGGAATTTCTTTCCGGGGAAGAAACGGCCACCATGGTTTCGCATGTTCTTAAGAAACACCGGAAAGTGTTCGTTAAGAACATGCGTGATACGTCTCTAATGTATTCGAAATTCGTATCGAATGTAGCGAGCGACAGAAACGGATGAATTAAGAAGCACACTATGAGCCCCGAGCGCCAACGAAACTCGGGCGCGCGCGAACCGCGTGCGATATAAGTAGTCTGCACGATAAAAAGTGGAAGCCTCGCGAAGCCGACGTCGGAAGCGTGTTTAGTGGCTGTTGTAAAGAAAAGCTGCGGCGGAACAGAGAAGAATCGAGGCAGGCGGGTCTCGTCGTGATGCCAAAGCAATCGACGACCGAGCGGGCTAGATTATTGCCAGAAAACGTCAACAAGGAGTACACAGTCGAGGGATTTCTCTCTTTCTCCTTCCATCCGGGCGGTCGGTGCGCGATAGCCTCTTCGCATTGTTTTTCATCACTTCGCCGGGGCGTCAGTAGCACCGCCGGCCGGCCACGTTAACTCTCTGCCAACTCTTCGCCGGCCGTTAGCCAACACTTTTTCGTCGTCATTCGTCGAGCCGAGCTCTCTGCATGTGCAACACGTTGTGACTCCCTCTCAATCTCGCGCGCGATTCGCGTCCAACACGTGCGCGTCGTTCGTTCCGACTCTCGTCGGTCTCGTGGGTGGTTTATCGTTTTGACAACGTTCTCAGTGTTTGGCTTCAGCCTAAAAAAAAATAAATAAAAAAATCTCGACGTTTGAACACGTGCTCGTGGCACGAGAAAAAAAAGAAGCTTTTCACGGTCCCATAATATCCACGTGTTTCGCTGGCGTACGCGATGGCTATTGTCATGAGGATACGTGAGAATCGCATAGTTTATTTCAAGATAATCGGTGAGAGACTTTTGTCGACATTGTATTTTTTTTTTAACTGCGACATTAACGCGACGTCGAAACAATGTAAAACGTCACGTTGTCGCTTCGCGGGATTTTCGGTCGACGCCGGTGAAAGAATTTTTAGATCATTTATCACAATTTTCTCTGACGCTGTAATGTAATTTAATGATGTTGAAACGATTTTTTGAAAGTAGATTTGGACGCTTTTCCATAAGCGCACATGTTTGGTCGGAAACAATAACAAGCAAGGAAAAGTTTGGCTGTTAAGTGATAAGTGAAACTGTGAGAGTCTTACCGTGCGACGAACGACCTTCGTCGATGCCCTATGGCTGCTCGGGCGTGTGAAAAAAAAAAACGAACCACGGGCTTCTTTGTTTGACGCGTTCAAAACAAACAGGCGCCGGTCGATCGCCGCTCGGTTTACAACTGAAGCGGGCTTGGGGAGGGCGATGGGAAGAAATTTCGTGAGATACGAAACTTCGACAGCTATCAACGATAATATCCCTAAAGCATTAAATTTTAGTCTAATGACTTGAGCTTTTCTCATCGATAGCTTCGATTACGACGCGGGGTGTTTTTTCATCGTTGTTTCATTTCTTATTTTATTTCGGCATCAAAATAAAAAAAAACTATCATTGATTTTTTTTGTTACTTTATTTCATAATCAAACAAAAAATAATTATCGTAGTTTTATTTATTTATTTATTTATTTATATTTTTCCATTTCAGCACCAAAGCTCAAGGGAAGGCCACGAAGAAAGCGGAAAAAACGCAGCGTTTCTCCCGGCGAGTCGAGCAACGAGAGCGAGGCTTCGGTGGCTTCGACGTCGAGAGGCGCGTCCTCGAACTCGAGCCTCGTGCCTGCCCTTAGACCACCGTCCTCCGGGGTTCGTCGCAGCGAGAGAAACACGAGCGCCGAGGAGAAGAGGTTCCTCACGGATGTCCACGGTTTCATGAGCTCGCGGGGTACGCCCGTCGGAAAAATGCCTTTGCTGGGCTACAGACAGAGTGAGTTTACCAAACTTACTTTATCTTCGACCTTGTACGCTCGGGAAATTGAAGTCGGCGTTACGACCAATAAATCGCGAAATATTAACTATTATAATTACCGTTTAGAATACTAGAGAAAAAAATTAAAAATATCACTGCCATTGATACTTAATTTTTTATTTGAATATTCAAATATCACGACTGTGTTTCGAAATGAGGGTGATAAATTGCAAAATATTATCGATTATAATTGCCGTTTATAATGCAAGATAGAAAAACGAAAAATATCGCTGCATTGCTATTCAATTTATTATTGGAATATTCGAATATTACGACTGTGTTTCGGAATGAGGGTGATAAATTGCTAATTATTATCGATTATAATTGCCGTTTATAATGCAAGATAGAAAAACTAAAAATACCACTGCATTGATATTCAATTTATTATTAGAATATTCGAATATTACGACTATTTCCAAACGATGGTGATAAATCGCAAAATATTATCGAATACAATCGCAGTTTACAATATTAAAGAAAAAAAACGAAAAATGTATCGCGTTTGATATCCAATTAGTTATTCGAATATTTCAAGATCAGATTGTTATTCAAACCGATAATGGAAGATCCAAGTTATGATGGTGAACGAAAAGAAAATCAGCTATATAACATTCAATAATTGTTTATAAAAGGATACATATATGTATAAGATTTACAATAACTTTTTTATCTTCTTTCAGTCGATCTCTTCCTATTTTATACAAAAGTCCAGAAGTTCGGTGGTTACGACACCGTGAGCGCCGGACGTCTCTGGAAAACGGTTTACGACGACATCGGTGGAAACACAGGATCCACGAGTGCCGCCACGATAACCCGAAGACACTACGAGAGGTAGTTAAAATTTACAATAATATTTCGCTTCGATCGAAAAAAAAGACGTGTTCTCAAACTTAAATTGTCTTCGCAGGTTGTTGCTGCCCTACGAGAGGCATCAAAAAGGCGAGGAGACCAAGGTCAGGCCTACTCACGGAAGGCGAACGAAATCGAGCAGTCTGTCCGACGATTCGATCGAGTTCAAGCCGGAAGTCGGAAGGACATGCACGTCGGAGACACCACCACCGATGGAAGCGCCGACGGCCGCTTCACCGGTTCCACCAATCCCGTCAATCTTATCCTCATCGGTAACGATCGAACTTACAAATTTTAATCCCCACGCTTTTCCGCATTTCCGAACCATCTATCGCTCGAGAAAAAAAAAAAAAAAAAAAATTGTATACTAAAATAAATATTTCTTTTATTTTTCAGCCGTTCCTACCTGGCGACAAGCCAAAGACTGAGGGCGGCAAGACATCGTCCCTGCGTAGCGTTAGAGTTAAGCCCGAGCGTCTGAAATCCTTGAACACGATAATAGCTAACAGTACACCAGTCCTTAATCAGAATAGTCAACTGCCAAGTCCGAGTCCGCCACCGTCGTCGAACACGTCGAATTCGTCGACGACCTCGAGCACGCCGAGCACGACGCCGTCGACGACGCCGACGAGCGGCGTTGCCGTTAGTCAGAGTGTCCTCGAGCTCCAGCTCAACAGTCCGTTGATATCCCAGCAAGTGCCAGCGTCGGTGTCGCCGACGGTACTCCCGGTGACGGAGGTGACGACCAACGCGTCGACGGTCGTGACGTTGACGCCGCCACCTGAGAAGGACATAAAGGAGATGAAGCTCGATCCCAAACCGACGACGCTCCTGGCCCAGGGAAAAGAGAACATACCGCTGTTCGGCGAAAAGCCGATGTTCGCCGAGAAAGCTCTCGTACCGCCAAAATCACCGGAAGTGATAGATCTCGAGATGGAGAACGACACGAGCCGCGACAAGATCGTCATACCGAGCTTCAAGAAGAGAAAACTGGAGATATTGCGGGAGGGCGGTCTGGAGGTGACGGCGGTCGAGTTGGACGCGAGACCGAGCGTCATTCAAGCCACGATAATCCCCGTCCCGGCCGAGTCGCCCTTGTCGGCGAAGAGCGAGGAGAAGAGCAGCAGTCAACAGCCGATCTCGGCCTCTCCGGCTCCGAGCTCCGTGCCCAAGCTGATCTCCGTCACGGTGACGCCGGACATCGGCCACATGCTGCCGTCGCCGCACGAGCAGCAATCGCTGAGCAACTCCCATCACCCCCAGCAACAGGCGAGACATCAAACGCCGACGAAGCAGTCGTCCAACCATCACAATCATCGAGCATCGCCGATCAACCAAACAAACAACAACAACAGCGCCGTCGCGAACAACAACAGCAGCAGCGGCAACGCGGTGAACAGTCGCGTGATAAACGTCGGGAGTCCGAACAACGCGAGTCTCTTGCAGCTCTACGTGAACGCGGCGAACTCGATACCGCCGACGTCGTCGCCCTCGCCACCGGGCAATCACCGTTTCGTCCCGCCGACACCGCCCAACGAGAGGATATCCGCCCCGCCGAAGGTCACGCAGTCGCGCTCCATATTCGCCCACAGCGAGAAAATGGTCTACGGCAATCCCAAAGACATTCTGATACCCCAGAAGTATCATCATCATCATCCTCACGTCCAGCAGGCCCAGCATCTCTCGTCGCCGCAGAACATGAGCAACAACCTCTCCGCCGGTGGTATTTTGGATCTCACCCAGAAGCAATCTGAGCGTTCTTTCGCGAGGCCCAATCTCGAGATCGTCAGAGTGCCCGTCGTGCCGAGGCCGAATCCGTTGAATCTGGAGATGAAGAGTGTCGCGACGAAGGAGAAACCCCTCGAGGCGCCCTCGAGAAAAACGCCCTTTCCCGGCTATCCCGGTATGCTCGACAGCAGAACGATGGCGTCGAACAACCTCGAGATAACGCTCGTCAATCCCAAACATCGAGGGATTCCCGGCACTCCGCCGCAGGTCCATCAACCCTCGCCGAGCCCGCCCGCTGCGAGGCTTCACAACAGCGGCGCTCCCGGCGTCAACAACCCGATCTCCAGTCAGCCGACGCAGAGGCGCCATCAGAACGGCAAGTATCCGTCGAGATCGGAGCCCGTCTCGCCATACGCGTCGAGAAAGCCTAGTCATCCGCCGGTTATTCCGAACGTGCCGAATCTTCATCACCTCAACAGCGCCGCTTACTCGTCGAGAACGGGCGCGATGCAGCAACAGCAGAAACAACATCAGCAGCAACAGTTGCATCAACAGCAGCACATGTACGTCGACAAGAGAAAAGCCTCGAACAACTCGCTTCAGAATCATCATCACAGGAGAATTAGCGAGAGCGAGAAATCGTCGATGATTGCTCATCAACAACAGCAGCAGCAACAGCAGCAACAGCAGCAGCAGCAGCAACAGCAGCAACACCAAATGCAACAGCACAAAGTCAACGCCGCCCAGAGACAAGCGGACTCCTCACGAAGGCACAGCGTGCCGACGAGCATACCGTCGGGTTTCATACCCAATATTCCACAAAATTCACCAGCCTTCCTCTCGCAAATGCCAAACACGGCAAGCAAGTTTCTACCGATGCTCGATCCACTTTACTACTCGGCCTTCTACAACGGCCTCTTTCCCGCGCCGATGCCGACCGGCGCCGCGCCGTACATACCGCCCGAGTTCAGCGCTTACTACAAGGAACTACTGGCCTCGTCCCAACCGAGACTCGCCATCGCCGGGCAGCATCAACCCGCTGTACCGACGTCCAAGTAGACGAGACGCGCCGGATAGAGAAATAATGATTTAATATAAAAGTTAAAAAAAAAGAGAATTCCGAGACTATAATTAGGAACGATCGGAATTTTGCATAAAAAACAAACAACAAACTAAATGATATCTGTATTCCGGGACGTTCGCGAGTGCAAGCTGCTTCGAAAGAAAAAAAAAATATACAAATGAACAATGAAAAATTATACAGAAACGGGCATCGCCTAGTCGGGCGCGAAACGGCGAAGACGTCGATTGCCAATCTCGTCATAGATAGGGTAGTAATCAGAGTTTAAATATGTATGTACAACAGACACATATGTATTACATATTATATATTATTATTATTATATTGTAGAGTATATTTCCTTCGTGAATTTAGGGAGCGAAGTGGAACGACGATTTCGCTGATGCCGATGGGGCGCGCGCGATCGCTGTTGTTTGAATCCGCAATTGCTCGAGCGTACTGCGAATCTAAACTTCGAGATGCCCCGAGTGTTCGGACGAAAAAAAATGTACGCGAGTTAGGAGAAACGTGCGCTCATGTGAAAATTTCCGATGCCGAGTGTCGGAGTAGAGTCAGTCCAATCCGTCGACGATCATCGACGCGTTTCGCGACAATTTTTCGTCGCCGTGTGGCGATCTTTTATATTTCTTTCGTCCTTGCCTTTACGCGAGAGCCTGTGATTTGGCGAACGAGGTGATTACTTTATTTTTAATGTTTTTTTTCAATTTTTTTTTTTTCTTAGAGCCGAATAATTATCCTCGTTCCGCATTTTTTTTCCTCCCCCTCGTTCGCGAGTTGTCGCGAGATTTTTGTCGAAGCGAACGAGATATATATATGGCCAACCGATCGATCGGATGTAAATAATTTTTTTGTCGTTGTTAACGAAAGTTTGAGGAAACAGACACGCGCGTGCGATGTCGCGTGCGGGTGTTTGTCGAAGCGCTCTTCGTGCGCCGAATACGATTGTGTAACGTATAAGTTAGCCAATTATCACGATAAGCGCGATTAAGAAAAAAAAAAAATAAGAATTTGAAGGAAACGAAAAAAATTGATTCTTAGTCAGCTATTAAGAGTGCACCGCAAAAGATGATCGAGTAGCAGCCCAATGCGACTGTAAATAATGTATATATTATACATATACACATATTATATTCGCACTACGCGATAATATAGTTAACTTCAGCATTATATTTGAATATTAAACATTTAAGAGTTAAGTTTAGCGTGTATGTGTACAGGCTGTACGATTTTCGTGGCACGTGGCGGTCGCGTACGTACTGTTTTCTCGAGAAGATAATTTAAAAAAAATGAATAAAAACGAACCGTCCACTAAAAAAAAAGAGGTAAGAAAGAAATGCTATTCGTTTTCCGAATAAAAGCATCGAGCTTACCGATTCAGAAACATTGATTGTTTAAAGATAATTTAATATCGTTCGCATCAACGACGATGTTCGGATAAACCTATTATTTTTTAACAACAAAAACGACATTGAAATGATCGATGGATTTCGTTAATTTAGTTTCCACGTGTATCACGCGGTTCTTCGCTGAGACAAATTATACAGTAGTATTATCTGTGAATATTAATGGTCAATGACGATCGCCGCCTGCCACAACTTTCCGTACACTCGACCGTATATCCATGTTAAAGAAAAAAAAAACAAAAAAAATCGTAGACATATTACCGAGGAATATGTTCGTTTTAGGATAATCTAATCAAAATAAAATGCAACATGAGATGAAAAGCAAAAAAAAACGAAAAAAAATTGTTCGTAGAACGTTACGCGCGAAAAGAGTAACGACCTCGTACCGATAATTTTTCAGCAAAAAAAATTGCTCGTTATTGTTTTATCCAGCGGCCGGAGTGCTGTTATCGCGAGTCGACCCGAAGCACGAAAAAAAAATCTACAAAAAAAAAATTCGTCCATAAAGAACCCAATACGTTTACAATTTCGGTTCTTCTCAGCCAATGCCAGAGTTGCGCTTTCGAGAGGTATGTACAAAGAGTGATATCGCAGAGTTTCACAAACGTTGAAGCAGCATTATTTTATTTCATGTTTTGTTTTTATTATCATTCGAAAGCAGTTTTAATGCGTCGAGGTAACGTGCCATAAAAGTGATGATCGCTATCGTTGAACTCTCGTTCTCTCGAGACGAACGGAACGACACATATGTACATAGAGTGCTAAAAAAAATCGCTAAGTCCTACGAGGAAAAATTTTAAGAGGAAATCGTTTCCTCCTGTTTCTGTTACCGCAGGGTTGTTTTTTTAATTTTTTTTTTTTTATTGAACATAAAAATTTTAAAGTGCATGAATGAAGCTCGAACGAACGAGAGTGTGTGAATGCGAAGATGAAAATCACGCGAGTCGCGAGAAAACTGTTTAAAGACAAAAAATAATAATTTTCGTCGACTTCTCTCGTTTCTTCCGAAATTCGTTTCTTTTTTTTTGTACACCTAGCAGTGATTTTAGCCGTAAACCTCGAAATTTTTTTTTCCTACTTTAATAATAACTATTATTAAAAACGTTAGATATTTTTTTATTATATGGGCATTTCAGTTCCTAAGTTGGAAATAAAATATCTACCACGTACAGGTCTTCTCATTGTTCGACTAAGCTCGCGTGCAAACCGGAAGTCCTCCGAGGTTTCGATCGGCGAAACCCACCGAAGATCCTCCTGCGTCACGGGAAGTACATCTATTTTATAAATCTTTACCTACCACTAACCAAAAAAAAAAAAAAAAAAAAAAAAAAAAAAAAAAAAAAAAAAAAAATCAATAATTTTTCTTAAAGAAGCCCCCCCTACACACACAACAGAGTTCACGATGATTGCTTCATAATTACTCCGGCAACAGTAGAATTGCAACGGGCCTTAATTACGTAGTTCGCGCAGGCGAACGTCCAGTCCAATCCGGTGCTTGATTATGACGAACAGGAGGTGGTTCGTAAAAATCGAACGATTGCATTCGCTGCATTGCGACGTTCGTAAAACAAACGAAAAAAGAAACAAAGAAAAACCAAATATAGGCACAGCGATCCGGTACTGGATGTTCGATGGATCTACGGGCGAATCAACACATCATCGATATAATCAAAGAAACTCGGTGATCAGCGAGCGGTCAATGCGGTTTAGATCGAGCGTTCGACGAGCTGGAAACGAAGCGAGCGGCCTAAAGGCCCTCGGGGCTATGAACGCCGCAGCGGTAACGTCGGCGAGCGAGGGAACAAGAGAGGAAAAAGGGCCGTGAGGGATGCGTGGAATGCACTGGGGGCATGTGCCGCGAAATTTAAAATCGTTTTACGGCAGCCATAAACTGATAACCTGTTTAACCAGTCCGGCGGGGCCGGCGGCAGCGCGGCGCATGCAGCCACAAGCCGGGGGAGCGCTTTGCCTTGCAAAATCGTCTCATCATTTTTTTCTCCCCCGTGCTACGCTTTTTTTCCAATTAATTTTTTTTTTTCTATTTTTTTTTTTGAGCTGTTTTCATTCATTAGACCATGGTTGTCAAATGCAGGTATCTAAGTTTATAAGTTTTTTTTTATACAGTGTCAAATTGCGATTTTTTTTTACAGAGTTCAGTTTTGCGGGTAAAAATGTGCATTCCGAAAATTCGTACCGGAAATGCCACGAGAGTTTCAATCGATGACCCGAAGTCGCAAGTGATGAATGTTTCTCACGCTAGATCAATGATCTATATCGTTCGAATACTATCTGTAAATTTCGCGGGAAACCAACTACTGCTGATAAATATGAAGATGAAAAGACCCGAAATAGTAACTATTACCCATATTAATAAAAAAATAAAAGCAAAGGGAAACTATTTTCCCATAAAAGATTTTTTGTTAATCAAATTTTTTTTAGATCTATTTTCATTCTTTACACCACGGATGTCAAATACCGGTGTCTAAGTTCATAGGTTGCTTCATCCGGAGTCAAATATAAATTGCGAGTGAAAATCTGCATTCCGAAAATTCTTATTGGAAATGGCACGAGAGTTCGATTCGATGACTCAAAGTCACAAGGGTGCATCGGTTAATGTGTAAATGTAAATCATAAATATTTCTCACGCTAGATCAATGATCTATATAGTTCGACGACTATACGTTAACTTCACGGAAAACTAACAAAGTTTTTCTTTAACTGATGCTTATAACTTTTGAACGTCCAAAGAGCCGCAATAACTATTGCCTATAATTATAAAAAAGTGAAATTAAAATAAAATAATTTTTCCCATCATTTTTCATTGTAAAATAAAAAATGTAATCTATTCTCATTCATTACACCAGAGTCGTCAAATCCCGGCATCTAAGTTTAAAGATTTATTATGCAGTCAAATATAAATTGCAAATAAAAATCTGCATTCAGAAAATCCGTACCGGAAATGGCCGGAGATTTCGAATCGATGCCTCAAAGTCACAACGACGTATGAGCTAACGTGGACGTGTAAATGTTAAACGTTTCTCACACTAGATCAATGATCTATTATAGTTCGAGCACTATATTTCACGTAATGAACGTATAGCACGTACATTTCACAGAAAACCAAGACAAATTATCTTCAACTACTTCTGATAACTGTCGAAGACCAAAAGCTTCGCAACAGTAACTATTGCCAACAATAATAAAAAAATAAAAACAAACAAAAAACCCTTTCTCCCACGAAAAGATTTTTTGCAATTTCTTTTCTTTTCATATCGAAGATAGTTTATCCACAGATGAAATAATTGTCCTCACAAAATGTTCGCGTGGCCGAGTGTCCCAATTAGTCGCTCGGTGGTACCGAGGCTTGTGAGCTGCCACGCGGATTGTCTGTTTATGCGGTTCGAGCGAAGTTTTGAAGAGTTTGGGGAACAGGGTTTGCGCTCTCGGGATAAAGAGGGACGGTCGGAAGGTCGGTCGGTGCGGTCGAGTCTTGGATTCCCTGGCCGTTCTCTCGCGTTCGTTCCGAGCTCGCGAGGACGGTTACGAAACAAGTAGCGATTAGCGAGCAACGAGGATGTACGAGACCGCGCAATCGAGACGTTACCGGCGTTCTCCGCAGCATCCGACGCGGCTCGCTCGTTGTCATGGACCAGCGCGTTACCTTATCCGAGCTGCAGTCAACGGCAACGGAGTGAGATTTGCTCGCCGGCGGAGAGGCGGAGAGAAACACACCGACGAAAGAGAGGGAGATAAAGGCAGACAATGGTTTGCCGTATCGACCCCGTGTACATCCCCTTCTCCGCCCTCGTCAACGCGCATTCACTCCTTAACCGTTCCCCGTCGTCTCTAACGCGCGTCTTCCACCGCTGTACGAATAACGCCGTTCCCTCGGCGCGTCATAGCGGACGGAACACGCTCTCGATTGTAGCCTGCGTTCTCGCGAGCTCTCCGCTCTGCGGATCCTCGATCGAGTTTGCGGCAACGAGGCTCTTACAACGCGTCATTAAACTTTCCTGACTCGTGACAATCAAACGCATTATTGCGGACCACCCGATTCCGGAGGAAATCAACTAGCGTGGATGTGGTTAATGGACACAATGGAATTCAACCCTTTAAGGCCATGTGAAAGATGTACCACGTGACATATGAGTGCGAGAGAGATAGATGAATTTTTCGAATCAATGTAATTTAAAACTGGTTGACGTTTCGGATAAAACGGAAGTATCATCGGACGCGGTATTAAGGCCATGTGAAAGATGTACCACGTGACATATGAGTGCAAGAGAGAGATAGATGAATTTTTCGAATCAATGCCATTTAAAACTGGTTGACGTTTTGGATAAAACTGAAGCATCATCGGACGCCGTATTAAATTGTACATCCGCTAATGCTTTGCTTTTTCCCGACAAGTCTACCGTCTCTGAATCGCATTCATTACAGATTTTGGTTACCGACTGAGTCGTT